>JAOXJP010094776.1:0-28553 GCA_025762735.1 Platanus orientalis | reverse complement strand
GGCACTTCCTTCTTTGCTATATGTGGCAAAGCCACACATACCAAAGAGGGGCATCTGTCAGCACCCAAATTTTGACTTAGGTCATGTGATGGCATAAGGATAGCATAACAGTACTCAAGTATTGACATTCCAAGCACCCATGCCTTAGGGGGAGGAAACCTAAACTCAAGAAGATTGGATACCCTCATAGAGGTCCCCTCGGATGTTCCGGCCGTGAATGAACCAGTCAATGCACCTCATCACAACTCAAAATGCACCATTTCTAGACAAACCCTAATCTCCCACAAAAGTATCATTAGGACTTTAAGGGTCCATATTATAGAACCCCATTCATGCCACTAGTAAGTTTTCTACCTCCTATAAGCCTTTTCCCAGTAAAGCACCACAGGTAGAAACATTACCATTTTACCATTTTGCTTTCAAAGGCCTAGAAATCACTACTTGTCGTCCAGATCACTAAATCACTCTGCCTACATAAGCCTTCTTGTCAAGAAGCATCACAGGCCAAGAATTCTCATTTTTACCCTTTTCGACCCACAAGCAAAAAATTACCATTTTACTCTTTTCACTCAGAAAGTCTACCCTTGGACCCTCGAAAGCCTCCCAAAGATTCTCCTATCTTCAAAATGGTGTAATTTTAGATCCTATATAGCCCTGAGTCTCTTCACCCTGAAGGACTCAACACAAAACAGATGTTGCTCAAGACTGGCAATAGCCAATTTCTCAATCCATGATGACCCTGACCCAAAAATGACCCTTTCAAGAGCTCTCAGAGATTCATTCGATCTTCGAATTCAGAAAGGTCGATCGCTATACCTCGGTCTTGACCTTATCTTCAAATCATCAGGTTTGAGAAAGGAATTTTAAAATCTCAAACCCCTGTGAAATCTCAAATCTTTCCCAAGGGGTCAAAAATCCATTTTGTTGCAATTTGCTCATATGGAGCCAGAATGTTCTCTAGAACTCTAAATCAAGATTAGTTGGGGTCCATCTATTTAGAATCGTGAGGCCTTCAAAAAACTGTCTAAGGAAAGCAAACTTCCAAGAATCTTATCACTCAAGATTCCCTCAAATACTTCGAAAAGTGCAAAAAGCCAAATCTAAAACTCAGGTGCTTAACCGACTCCTAGGAGTTCACCTAAATTTAGAAATCCAATTAGCTAGTGGCCACACCACAGTAAATTCAAGGCCTCAAAACTATCAAATTTGTACTGGATTACAGAAACCTTGTAGCCCAAGTCATCATTTCTGCCCAAACTAAGAAAAAACACTTTTCGTCTGTATTTGGCACACGGAATGCCCTTAAAGTTTCCACTAGACTTGGAATGCAGCAAGGTCAAGCCCATTTTCTCAAGTTCACCCCTATTCTCAAAAGAGCATTTCACAAACCCCTACTTCAGAAAGTGTTCAGCAACCTAATCCAGTCAATCTGTAGGCAACTATAGAGGCTCGAGTCCCCTAAGTAACTCGGCTTCGAAAGGCTCCCAGTAAAATTCTAGAAATCTGAAATTTGAGCTGTCAACTCCCGTAGCTCTGTAACTCTCCAGACCTCAGTTCCCCTAAGTTTGGTCCATATCAAACATCTACAAAAAAACTAGTAGCAATCCTGACCGTGAAATCCCCAACTGCCCAAAAATAGGGTTTTTAACCCAATTTACTACTCGAGCATCGGAATTGAGCATAGTCAAAGGCTACGGGTCACTTGAGCAGGGGGCCATCTTTCATCAGGCATTTTTTAAGATTAATTTTACCTTTTTTCCTTTCTAGAATGCATCTAAGAGCTTTTTAGGTAAAAAAAACCCTGATTTCACACCCTTACCATTTTCGTAATTTGGTTCTAACTGGACTAGTGCGATCGGAACATCAGCAACCTCTGAAATTGACATTGACTGGGCCAACTTTTGAGCTTGGGAGCTTGTGAGGAGTGATGGCATAGTGAAAGCTCAAAAATTCAAAAAGTAATCATGACATTTAATGAGCTAAAGATGTGATATTTTGCATTCAATGCATTCTCATCTTTAGCCCATTAATGGTGGCCCTTGGATTAGAATCTTTTGATTCTCTCTCTCACCCTCCACCCTAGGATCCCCTAGAAAAATTTCAAATCCCTAATGAACCCCCTACAGCCTCCCATTAAGCGTATTTGATCCCCTCCTTTAGGTTTGCAATCAATGGGATTTTGCCAAAAGGCATATCCCATGACAAGTCCATAGCCACTCCCATCCACCCTCAATAGCCACCCCCATCACACCCTCCATTGAAGTAGCACACACCCTTGATAGAGCCATGTCACCCATCCATGCCTCCCCCTTCAAATCAATCTCAACCCCATATTGAGATTAAATCCTAGCTCTCCACCTAGTCTAGGATAGAATCAATCCTAGCCCTCCATCTAGCAACCCTTATCCCTTCATCCAACCATTAATCATATGAATTTAAGGCTATAAATAGCCCCAAATTTGTGGTGAACAGGGTTGGCAACAAAAAACCCTAACCCAAGGAGAAAAGGAGGAAGAAGAAGAGAAAAAGATCAATTCCCCCCTAACCCTTGGCAAGGTAAGCCTAAACCCAGCTCCCCTTCATATTCTATACTTTAAATATCAACATTTGATCATTGTTATGCGATCCAATTTATGCTAGAGAACTACTCTAATTCGGGGACAGAGTAGAGGCTTAACAGCCTTTACTTTGCTCTTGTTTTTAACCTATTTTGATGTCTATTTTCGTTTAAATTTTGTAGAAGGCTCCTTGAACCCAATTTTTACTATGTTATAATAGACATATGTAGGGTGTTTTGTATTTCACTTCATGATTTTTTAGAGCTATGGAGGGCCTCAAGATGGCCCCCAAACAGACCCAAAAAATCGGGTCTTTTGAGACCTAGTTTTGAGGAATATTTGCTAAATTTATTGTGAATTATCTATGTATGATCTTGAGATAAATTTTTTATATGTTGTTCCTCTGTATACCTGCTATGAGCATGCTTAATTTTAGAATTTTTGCAAAACCCTAAAGGCTCCAAATTTGAGAAATTCAGTTGCTAGATTTTCTCTCAATAACTAACTCATGTTTTTTTAGTGAATTAAAAAATAGGCATTAGACAAACATGCATCAGGGATAAATTCAGGCATTGAGATCTGGGACCTACCCCATGGGGCCCTAATTTCCCCTAAACCTATCCCATAGCTATTCTGACATCCTGTGAACCATCCTTGTGCATCAGCACCTCTGTGAGCCCTTATTTTCTCCTAACGCCTATTTTTTCAATAAATAGGCATTGGATAGAAATTCAAGCGTTGGGAGGGTTTTCAAGCGTCAGGCTTAGGTCTTAAAAGTTACATTTTTCTAAAATTAGTTAACTACGAGTTTGCCCTAGGATTAGTCCCAAGACCCAGGAAAGACTCCACCCCTCTGAGCCCCACTTAGATGCCCCAAAAACATAAACTGGCTGTTGGTTTAACACCCAACACCTATTTTTCCCCTAAATTAAAATTCAAGCGTTGACTAAACAAGCGTCAGACTAAAAAATAGGCGTTAAGCCTATAACGGATGACTATTTGGCCCACTTTGGGAGATCATATCTCCACGTGGCCTGGGCCTAGGACCCCTAGGGTTGCACAGTGTAACCCTAGAAGACTTCCTCTTTCCCTAACTCAAGATCCCACAATGCTAGGACTCACCTAAACACCCTAAATAGTGACACTAAAGTGCTTACTTGGTTAGGTTTCCTAACACCTATTTTCACCCTGAATTAAAATTCAGGCATATGGAAAAACAAGTGTTGAGGTGAAAAACAAGCATTAGGCCTGTAACTTAGAAAAATTAATCTTCTTTCTTTTCTCTCACCTTCCCTAACTATAACAAAATAGCTTACCTAAATCTTTAAAGACTTAGACAGGTATAGGATTCTATAACTAGGCCATTGGATATAAACTTCATTTCCAAGAGAATAGGAGACTGATGTGCAATTACATCAGTAAACCTGAGTTGGTGGCAACTCCAAAGAACCCTAGCATGGCTAGCTATAGGATCACTCCTCACACATTGAACCTTTAGACCTCACGCGTCCACGGAAAAGTGAGGCTAAGAGACACATGACATCGAAACAAACCTAAGGGGGATGCGAACCTCCCCCAATGCCCATAAGATTAGGATATAAGCCTGGTCACAGGCTAGACTTTAGCCTCAACATCAAAAAGGGGGTGAGACAATGCATCATAGTGTCAAAGAGGCCGTAAGATCCATGTGTAAGATGTTTATCCCAACAGGAAGAAAGACCACAACAAAAGAACCAAAGCCTTTCGTGCTAACCTTCATCATGTCTACCCAACTATAAGAACTAAAAGAAGAGATAGAAGAAATAGAGTATTAACCCTTCCCCATAGATTCCATAGTAGATTAAGAAGACAATACCTCTATTCTCCAAAAGATAGAGGTTGAGGAGCTGGATATAGAAACTCTCTTTACAAAGGAGACATAGGTAGAGGAAAAAGAAAGAAAATATGTAGACAAGAAGAAGTCCAATAAGATCCAGAGGAGGTTCAGAGTGCACCAAAGTTTATTCCCATCCCAATTATTCTAACAGATGAGTAAAAATACCTACTAGTCACTCCTACTCACCATCACCAATGATGAAGTTTCATTAGAGGAGCTTGATATAAGGCTCGAGCATGTCTAATGCCATTACTAGGAATAGTTATCTTTCTCTGGCTTACATGATCCATTGTACATAAATAATGTAAATATGAAAAGGAAATAAAATATAAAAAAAATTGTTAGACAGGTGATAAACAATCTCTTTTTGTTGTTCTACACCCCTCTTAGCTAGAACTACAGTTGACTTGATCCCTTTTTTTGGGTATGTAGGAAACTTAGGGTTCCCCCTAAGCTTAGTCAAATCTATAAATAAATAACATTTTCCCCAAAGATCTAGCTAAGTTTTATTCATCGTATTTTTATTTATTCAATTTTTTTATTCAAGTTCTTTAATTCATCATTCTCTAAAAAAATTTAAAGTATTCAAATCAATTCATTCGAATAATCAACTCACTTAATTAAGCTTCTCCTCTAGGTTCCTTAGCCCACCTATGGAACCCTTTGGAGAGTGACCTTAAGCTTGATGAAGAGAAACTACCCAAAGAATATCTAGCTTCGGAAGAATGCTATGAGAACATAAGTTTACCTAAGGAAGACCATGTCAAGGAACTGAACATTGGCATAGATACCAATCCTAGGGATATTAAGATTGGTTTTCCTAGCTCCACGACCATAGGCTCTTCCTTGGTTGACTTTCTAAGAAAACTTGAGGATGTCTTTGCTTGGACCTATGAAGACATGCCTGGATTAGATACGGATTCAGTGGTGCACAAGCTACCAACATAACTACATGTCAATCTTGTCTAGCAAAAGTTGATAAGGCTACACCCAGAGTGATCCCTCAAAATAAATAAGGTAGTAGAAAGGCAATTCCAGGCAGGATTTCTGATATCAACCTTACCCAAAATGGATAGCAAACATAGCGCCAATGCCTAAGAAGAATGGAGAGGTCTAGATGTGCAGAGACTTCAAGGATCTGAACAAAACAAGTCTAAAGGATGACTTTCCACTCACATAGATTTTTTTGGTAGAGAATATAGCAGGTCGTGAGATGATTTCTTTCATGGATGGTTTCTTTGGTTATAGTTAGATCAAGATGGCAAAGGAAGAAAAAGAAAATACATCTTTCATCACTTATGAGGAATGTATTGCTATAAGGTCATGCCATTTGGGATGGAGAATCCAAAAGCTGCATATCAAAGAGCTATGACAACATTATTGCATGACATGATTCACAAAGAGATGGACGTTTACGAGGATGGCATGATTGTTAAATTAGAAAAGGCTACTGACCATGTAGCAAACTTGAGGAAGTTGTTCATTAGGCTAACGAAATATGACCTCAAACAAAGAAAGAGATTTGAGGATGTTGGTGTGGAGCTTGATGCATCAGAGGAGTGAAGTAGTTATTGTAAGATTTGGACTAATCTAAGAGCTCTAGACCAATCCAAACTAGCCAGACCGATCCAACATTAAGTGGATCCATCCAAACACACTATGGACTGCGTAGATGGAACACCAAAGATTTGGTGGACCAATCCAACTTTTGGGTTGTATCAATCCGACCTAGGCCTCGAACCAAACTGGGAGAGGAAATTCAGTGCAAACTGAAATAGAAGGTGCATGGGGGAGAAGGATTCTTTCCAAGTTTGACCTCTATGATGAATATAACGTCTTCATTGTTGTTTAAGGTTTAAGAGACTAAAGAAAGAGTGAGAGAAGGGCAGTTTTATGAGAGATTGAGAGAACTCTTGTATTCTTTTAAAGTTTAGTGATGCTTTCTCTACGGCTCTGTGGTTTTTCTCCAACTTGGAGTTTTCCATGTAAATCATGTGTCTTTGTGGTGTGCTTATGATTTTGAATTGATTTCTTTGTTATTGCTTTCAAAGAACTAGTATCATAGCTGAAATTTGGAATACCAGATTCAATAAGCCAAGGAAGTTAGAGACTTCATATTAAGTGGGAGCAATGCAGCATAAGTAGATGAATCCATAAATTTTGGAGTTAAGAGATTCAATGGTATGAACTTTACACTATGGAAGATACATATAGAGATTTTATATACCATAGAAATATCTATCAACCTCTTGGAGGAAAAGCAAAGAAACTCGAGATGATGTCAGATGCAGATTGGGAGGTGCTTGACATGAAGGCCCTAGATACGATTAAACTCTTTTTATCATCATTGGTTACTTTCAATATTTCCAAATAGAAAACCATTAAAGATCTCATGGCGACCCTTGCATAGATGTATGAGAAGTCATCTGCATCAAATAAAGTATTTTTAATAAAGAGGTTTTTTCATATGAAGATGACTAAGGGTGAAACCATTGCAGAACATATGAAAGAGTTCAATACAATCACAAGTCAATTAATCTCAGTAGACATCAACTTCAACGATGAATTTAGAGCCTTGATGATCCTATCCTCTTTACCAAAGAGTTGGGATGGTATAGTCATGGCATTAATCAATTCCTTACGCTCAAGAACCCTAAAATTCGATAATGCAGTTAGTATACTACTTAGTAAGAATTTCACTGAAAAATCAACAAGAGAAGCATCAACAAGTGGGAGTGCATTGAATGTAGAAGGAAGAGAAAGAACTACCAAAAAAGGGAAAGATCGTGGGAGGTCAAAATCTAGGGAAAATGTAAGTCAACAAAGCCAAGAGTGGAATACTTGTACGGGTGGAAATGTTTGACATGACTCATAAACCCAACATGAAATAAGCAGGTTAAGGTTGTTGTAAATGTGTTTTTGGTCAAAGCATGCTTATCTGCTTTAACACAATTAATAATTGGATTGGATTCGGGGTGACCTATATATTCGTATACCCTTAACTTGAATGACAAGAATCTTACCGACCAACACGAATTACCACATAACCTACGAACCCAACAAGAACCCAATACAAAATAAGTGGGTTAGGGCTGACTGTAAGTGTGTTTCAGGTCAAAGTGGGTCAACCTTCTTTGACAATTAATAAATGGATCGGGTTTGGGTTAATCCATATAGTTGTATACCCTTATCTCAACATGACATGAACCCGACCCGCCAATACGAATTGCCACCCCTAAATACTGAAATTATGGGAAGAAATGAGATGTTCAGTTAAATCTACCTAATGAAGATACATGATTATTGAATGATGCAAGACATGTACCAAGCTTGAGGAAGAATTTATTTTTGTAGGCTAACACACAAGTTTAGGACACACAACTATTTTCACAAAACACACATGGAAAATAACCAAAGGTGTCTTGGTGATAACTTATGGAAAAAAGGAAGGTATCTATCTAACCAGAAAATAAGGCTTCATTGATGTAGTTGAAATGGATGTCAACTCAAACACATGGCACTACAGATTTGGGCACATAAGCGTGAAAGGAATGAAGATTCACCACAACAAAAGCAAGCTTCTAATTTTGAGGGTTCTAGACTTGGAATTTTATGAAGACTACATTTTTAGGAAAATAAAAGAAGGTTAGTTTTTCTTTAGTAAGAAGGACACCAGAGCTCAAAAAGTTAGAACTAGTTTATACTAACATATGGGTACCAACTCAAGTATGTTCACTTAAAGGCTCTTACTACTTTGTTAATTTTATGGATGAAGCGACCAGAAAATTGTGGGTTTATTTTCTAAAACATAAGTCTGATGTATTTAGTAAGTGGAGAACTCGGTTGAGAATGAAATAAGGTTAAGACTTAAGTTCTTAAGGTCTGACAATGGAGATAAATATTATAGCAAAGAGTTCAAAAGTTTTGTGATTTAAATGGGATCAGAGGGGGAAAAGACAGTACCATACACACCACTGTAAAACGGTGTGGCTGAGTGGATGAATAGAACGATTGTAGACCAAGCCAAAAGCATGAGGTTGCGTGTGGGATTTTCCAAACAGTTTTGGGTGGATGCAGTTAGCTCAACCACATATTTGATAAATAGAGGACCTTTAGTACCATTAAATGGTGGATTTCCTAAAGAAGCATGGATAGGAAAATAGGTAAAACTTTCACATCTTAGAGTGTTTAATTGTACATCTTATCTTCATATTGATGTTGATCAAAGAAACAAGTTAGATGTGAAGTCAAAGAAGTGCACTTTCATTGGGCATGGTTTTGATGAGTTTGGGTACTAGTTTTGGGAAAATATAAACTAGAAAGTCATTAGAATCATAGATGTAGTATTCAATCAAAATGTCATGTATAAAGATAAGGCAGAAGAGCATCAAGGAAAGAAGGAGCTTGTGGAACTTGAGGATGTTTCTAAGGGTGAAGTACCAAGAGAAGAAGGCAATGAGATGCTACAAGAAAACCAGCAGATGAAGCCTCAAACACTTACTTTGGAATTAAGGTCTTCAAGAACACCCAGGCCAACTCAGAGATACTCTCTTTCATTGTATTATTTGTTGTAGATAGATGGGGGTAAACAGGAATGGTATGATGAAATATTAGAGATTGATGAAAGAACTAAGTGGTAGCATGCCATGGAAGAGGAGATAAAATCCTTTACTATGAACCAAACATAAAACTTAGTTCCACTATCTGTGGGTAAAAAGGCACTGGGTAACAAATGGGTGTACAAGTTAAAGGAAGAGCGTGATGGGAGTAAGAAATATAAGGATAGGCTAGTCATAAAGGGGTGTCAACAAAGGAAATGTGTTGACTAATTTGAACTATTTTCTTCGGTTGTGAAGATGACCATCATTAAAGTGGTGCTATACATTATAGTAGAAGAAGAACTACATCTTGAGCAGTTAGATGTGAAGATAGCTTTTCTCCATGGTGTTTTGGAATAAGACATCTACATGAAACACTCACAAGAGTTTGGAATAGAAGGCAAGGAGGAAATGGTGTATAATCTCAAGAAGAGCTTCTTTGGTGTATAAAATATGTTATGCAGACCATTATTGCTATCACAAACCCTTTGATGACGGGTACATTATATTGGTTCTGTACATGGATGATATGTTTGTAGCAGGTTCAAGCATACATGAGATAAACAACTTGAAGAAGCAATTGTTAAAAGAGTTTAAGATAAAGGACTTAGGAGAAACAAAACAAATTCTTGGGATGAGAAACACAAGAGACAGAAAGAATCATGAATTGAGGTTTTCTCATGTAAAGTATGCTGAAAAGGTCCTAACCAGGTTCAACATGTAGGATGCAAAGCCAATAAGTACCCCATTGGCTATTCATTTCAACCTCTCCAATGAAGATTCTCCTAGGACTAAAAGGGAGAAGGATTATAAGTCCAAGGTTTCATATGCTTCAACAATGGGCAGCTTGATGTATGCCATGGTCATTACTGAATCGGATATAACTTTAGTAGGAGTTGTGAGCAGATTCATGAGAAAATCTGGAAGGATGCGTTGGGATGCAATTATGTGGGTCTTAAGGTACTTGAGAGGTATCACTAATACAACCTTGAGTTTTGTAGGGAAGGAAGTACAACTATAAGGATATATAAACTTTGACTTGTTAGAAGATAAAGATAGGAGGAGGAGTACAATGAGATATGTGCTTACCTTGGGGGAAACAATAGTCAGTTGGATGTCTCAACTACATAAGATAATGGTGTTTTCCTCAATGGAAGTGGAATACACTACAATGACGGAAGCTAGCAAGGAACTGATTTGGTTAAAAAACCTGATGGAAGAGTTGGGAAGGAAACAAGAGAACAACAAGCTATTCAGTAACAGCTAGAGCATTATTCATCTTGCAAAGAATTTAGCCTTTAATGCAAGGACCAAGCATATTGATAGGAGGTATCCCTTCATAAGGTATCTCTTTGAGGAATAAGTGCTAAAGTTGGAAAAGACATATAGATGATAATCCAATAGACAAGCTTACCAAGGTGGTGACAATTCAAAATTTTGAACTATGCAAGGCTTTAGTTGGTCTTCATGAGTAAAGCTGAAGAAGTAAAGCTACAAGAGATTCATAGAAAGGAAAGAAAAAGGTCTCATCATAGGTGCAGAAGCTAAACAATGAAGAGGACATCAGTCTCCAAGTGAAAGATTGTTGGTGTTGAGCCTAATGTAGTAGAGGAGTGAAGAAGTTGTTGTAAAATTTGGACTGATCTAAGGGTCCTAGATGGATCCAAACTAGCACGACCAGTCCAACATTAAGTGGATTGATCCAGAAACACTCTAGACTGCATAGACAGAACAACAGAAAGTTGGTGGACTAATCCAACTTTTGGGTTAAATCGATCCGACCTAGGCCTTGGACTGATCGATGATGAAAATTCAGTGCGAACTGAAGTAGAAGTGCATGGAGGAGAAGGATTGTTACCAAGTTCAACCTCTGTAATGTATATAAGGTCTATATTTTTGTTTAGGGTTTAAGAGAGTGAAAATATAGTGAGAGAAGGGTGGTTTGTGAGCGATTAAGAGAGAACTCTTGTATTCTTCCAAAGTTTAGTGAAGCTTTCTTTTCGGCTCCATGGTTTTTCCCCAACTTAGAGTTTTCCACGTAAATTATGTTTCTTTGCAGTGTGCTTTTGGTTTTGATTTGATTTCTTTTTTATTTCTTTCATCTTTTTTGGTTGATTGATTGGTTTTTGGCTTAATCCCTCCCCAACAGAGGATTCTTATG
The DNA here is from genome assembly GCA_025762735.1 of Platanus orientalis. Classification (NCBI taxonomy): domain Eukaryota; kingdom Viridiplantae; phylum Streptophyta; class Magnoliopsida; order Proteales; family Platanaceae; genus Platanus; species Platanus orientalis. Next base: position 17,360 of record JAOXJP010094776.1, on the reverse strand, counting down.
CCGCATCCAATATATCTGTAGATTCATTGCTCATTTGACACTAGTGTGCTAACCCATTTTCAAACACCTCTAGAAAGACCAACTTGTTCAGTGGAATGAACATTGTCAAGGGGCCTTTTATAGGATCGAGGAGTACTTTCTTAATCCCCCAGTTCTTGTTCCCTTAGCAGCATCTTGACTGTTGATGTTGTACCTTTCATTTCATGAGGTTTCCATGGGTTGTGTTCTCAATCAACTTAAAGAGACCAAAAATAAAGATAGGGATATCTATTACTTGGGTAAGAAGTTCATTGTTTATGAGACAAGGTACTCCCCTCTAGATAAGACCTATGCAGCCTAGCTTGGGCAAACAAATGCCTCTGTCATTACTTCCTCTCCTATCCTATACTCCAATGTCCAAGATGGACCTAATCAAGTACTCATTAAAATAGCTAGCCACATCTGGGAGAATAGAACATGGCTGATGTTATTCTAAGAGTTTGATATTGCATATGTGGCATACAAAGCAATTAAGAGTCAAATGATAGCGGACTACTTAGCAAAGCACCTCATTGATGAGACTAGTTGTTCATATAACAATTTTCAAATAAGGAGATTCTGTTTATAGATAGAGATCGTAAGAAAAGGTATATGGCTCATTTATTTTGATGGGGCAACCAATCATAACGGCCAAGGCATCGGCACAATCTTGATTTTTCCCACAAAGTAGTACATCCCAGTCTCAGTCAAACTACAATTCAAGTGTACCAATAACATTGCTAAATATAAAGCATGTATAAAGGGATTGAAAGCAACACTATACATGGGCATAAAAAACCTAGAGGTATTCAGGGATTCCTCATTAGTGATCTATCAGTTAAATGAAGATTGGCTAATGAAAGATCTGTAGCTCATGGATTATTATGATAGTATAGAAAGGTTGACACAATGATTTAACTATATTACATTTTCAAACATGTCTAGATTTCAGAATTAGTTCACAGACCCTTTAGCCATGTTAACCTTGATGAAAGACATGTCTAGAGGTCTTAACTCAATTCCTATCCATCTGGAACAAAGAGATAAATCAGCATTGTGTATGGAGATATCAGTTCAACAAGAGCACAAGACATTGTGGTATCATGATATTCAATAGTATCTAGAGCATAGAGTAGTCCCCACATAAGCTATAAAGAAAGATCATTGTAGTCTACAGCATCTAGCCTCATAGTTCATGATTCTAGCAAGAAATTTCTACAAGAAGACCCCATCATAGATCTTGCTTAGATGTCTAGATGAAGTAGAATCAGTCTAGATTATCACAAAAACACACGAAGGAATCTATGACCCTCACATGAATGGAATCATGATGGCCAAGAAGATCATGTGCATGGGCTATTATTGGATCACTCTAGAGACCGATTGCTATAAGCATGTCAAGAAATGTCACCTATGTCAAGTGTTCTAAGACAAGATCCATGTCCCTCCACAAGAGTTGTATACTTTCACATCTTACTGGCCTTTCTCTTTATAGGGAATTGATATGGTAATACCTGTCCCCAAGAAGGCCTCCAATGGGAACCAATATATTATAGTAGTCATCGACTACTTCACCAAATGGATAGAAGCTAATTCTCTAGCAGCTATAACAATGAAGAATACCATGTGTTTCAGTCGAAGAGATTACTTTTCGGTATAGTGTTCCCAAGAGATCATCACACAAAATGCAAAGAACTTCGAAGGCAAGGATATGACTTAGTTTTGCCAGTAGTTCAAGATTAGGCATCTATTTTTGTCCCCAAATTGCCCTCAGATGAACAAAGAGGTAGAGGCAACAAAAAAAAATTTAAAGAGGATATTAAAGAAGATGTCAGAGGCACATGCACATTGACGCAAGATGTTTTCCTATGCCTTGCAAGCTTACAAATTGTCTGTTAGAGCCTCTAAAGGGGCCACTCCATACTGACATATGTGATGGAAGCCGTTCTACCCATAAAAGTGAAGAACCCAAGTTTGATTGTAGCTCTCAAAACAAAAATAGACAAGCTAGAATGGATATAGAACCAAAATGAACAGTTGAGTCTACTAGATGAGAGGAGTCTCAAGGCCATCAGTCACAATCAGCCCTATAGAAGAAGAATATAAGTGGCATTTGATAGAAATGTGAAGCTATGAGACATCCAAGAAGGGGATTTGGTTGTGATTAAGACCCTCCCTTATCAGCAAGATCCCAGAGGTAGATTCAGACCTAACTATGAAGGCCCGTTTGTTGTTAGATTTCAGGTGGAGCCCTCATCTTAAAATAGATGGATGGAGAAGATCTACCCAGGCATGTCAATATTGACCAAGTAAAGAGGTATTATGGTTGAATGTACCTTGCCAGAATCATGAATAACTCATTCGAAAAGTGAAGGGAAGCTGTCCTTAGCCGTTTGTTTTCTTTCCATTGATATAAATTTCCTTAAAATGAATAATAAATCCCTAGTTCAAACAATTTGAACTCATAGTTACATCTTTCTTTTATAAACCGCTCTTTAAGGTATTCAGTCCCTAAAATCACAATAACATGATAAAGTCACCCCTCATTCTAACAAGGAAAATAAAATCTCCAATCGCCAAGGAGTCCACCAAAAAAATGAGGAAGAAGAACTAAGGAGAAAGTCTATGATGAAGAGAAGAAAAAATAGAAAATGAAACAAGTTTGCAGTCTCACATATCACTCCAAGGCATCATAAGATTGAGGAATACCTTAAGAAACATAAAATCCCAAAACCCATAATGTTTCGTCCTATTACTAAAGTCCTAGATTCATATTGAGTTAATAAGGATACATGATAAACATTTATTGAAAAGATCTCAATACAAGGTCAACATCCACTAGGGCAAAACAAGAATATTTAATAATAAAATAAAATGCATAATCTGAAAATGGCCTGTGAAAAATCTGTAAGGACTATACAAGTAAAAGCATCCAATCATAGAAAGATCTAATAAATGCAGACCAATCTTAACCAGGAATGGTAGTTGTGGTGAAAAAATCATGCGGAACCCAGGCTTGAGGAAAACTCAAAAAGGCCTCGAGGGAAAAACGGACAAAACAAAAAAGAAGAGAAGAAAAACAAAAACAAAAACAAAAATAAATAAACAAATAAGAACAAAGAGGGGGTCAAGGATAAGGATGAGAGATGGAACATAAGGCACTCAAAAGAGAATATCTTAATCCAATAGGATGGGCTCCTTTCCAACTTAACATCCGAAAAACAATCAAAGTAAGTCAATCCTAAGTGCAAAAGTCACATGCGAGTAAGCCAATATTACTAGGCACAAGGATTACCCCAATCACTCTTGTATTCTATGTCATTCTTGATTATGAGATCGGGTCTTAATTTGAAAGCATTAAAACAAGGAATTATTCCCCATTCCGTAACGAATGGCTAATAAGTCAAGATGCTGATTTTCACATAATCAAAAGCTTAATCATCAATCAACATTCAAGTCAACTATCAAATCAATTCAATTAGGTATGTGCTCTTTCTCTATAACCAATGATCATGAAAGAAATATCCCATCTATGTAATGGCATTGATGGACTACTTTCTGACTACTAGCACAAAATCAAACTCCACCCTAGAGACTTATTACCCTTCTCTCAACCTTATCTATGAATCTAATAAATAGTATAAATTGACTTGACCCTCTTGGGGGTTAGATTCAAGACGATAATTTTAGAGGAATCCAAAGGTTTATCTCTCTAGAATATAGACTCTTAGCCTTAAAACCAACCAGTCATAAAAGACTAATCCGGTGGTTTGGAGCCTCCATTTATATGATCATCCAACTTCTCAATGTACAGTATCTAATCACATTAGATGTGATTTATCTCACCTTCACCAATGATCTTGAAAGAAATATATGAAATTCCGGTCCCAAGTAATCCTAGAGGAGGGTGAATAGGATTCTAACTTTTCTTTAGATCCTTCTTTGATTTATTTAGATTATGTAGAATTAAAAACAAGTAAATCAACTCAGTTTTGCTTTAAGATGCTTACATTTTAAGTCCTCAATGTACTTAAGTCAGCACACAATAATTTCCCTTAAGTAAATTGGCAAACAAATGCTAACCACCACGTGGCTCTATCATTATGTATAATTTTCTACATTAGAGCTGAAGCAAGGTGTCTAGTTCTACTTCAGAGTTTGTGCAAAGATAAACCTTCAAGTGTAAGTGCAAAACTCAAATGCAAGTGTGCATAAAGTAAATAATATGTCATGACATAAAAACACAAAGAGACAAAGCAATTTATAGTGTTTCGGCACTCCGACCTACGGCCACTATCAAATGACTCACTCTACAAGTCCAGTTGATTTTTTTATTAATAGTCTAACACTATTACAAAAGTAAATCAACAAACTTACTCAACTTCCGCCTATGGCTTTGGTGAAGATACCACACCTGGTGTCTCCGACGAGTGCTCTAGTCTAGTGTCTTTGGTAGACATTTTCTTCTAGTGTCTCCAGTGGAAGATCGATTCTAGTAGAGTTGATTGTAAGTATTGCTCAAGCCTCTTGGTAGGGTAGTATTGAGAAGTTGGATGACTAAGGGGCAGTTTTAGCTCTCAAGGTAAATTTTGAGAAGTCAACCTTGAGAGCTCCTTAGGTTAAAATTTACATCGAAGCAATTTTAGCTCTCAAAAAGACTTAAAGACTAAGTCTTTATCACTCCAACACAACTTGGAAATAGGAATATACCAGTAATCACTCACCTACGTTGTGTGGCTAATTCTCACATGAAGATATACCAATAATATAGCATAGACAAGCTCTTTCAAAGCTCAAAACTCCCCTGATGATGGACAATTCAATTGATCCTCTTTAGTTGGTTTTAATGGAGATTAAGACCTCTACTTATAGTGAAAAATCTCCTTCATTTCAAGCCCCAATGGCTCTTTTTAGTCGGTAAAAAACTAACCGTTAAAAGATTTTGAACTAGAAGTTTCCATATTTGGGGGATTTGAGAGCTAGGATTGCCCTTGTTCGAGCACTCGAACCAAGTCATTCTAGAGCTCGAAGAGTGCTATTCAAGCACTCGAGTTTGGGAAATTTATGGTGCTTCCAGACTGTGCAAGTTCGAGCGCTCGAATAATCCCTTTAAGCTCTCGAAGGGCCTCTTCGCACGCTTGAACCTATCCAATTTTTACTTTCTTGGATTTTTAGGATTTTTGAAGCATTTAAAATCTAGATTTTGGTTCAAGGTCCAACCTAGGGTCATCTATTGTTCTTTTAAATCTTCCTACCTACCTTGGTCCAATAGAGGTACTTGAGCACTACATCAATTTTAGATAAGTCCCACTTGTCCTTTACATATTTCCACACATTGTGCATGATGCCTTGATCAGTTGAAGTTCTTCACTTTAACTTGAATTGGCTTGAGTAGCTTGTGAAAATTCATTGTTGATCTAGTGTTGCTTAGTATTGCTTGAGCTTGGTCCTTTGATCTTCACACTTTACATACTTAGGCACTCGTAAATACATAGACCATAGCCTATTACAACACATCTACCTTTGGCATGAGATTGACAATACCTTTAGACTTAACAATCTCCCCCTTTGTCAATTCCATGACAAAACCTAATAAATTAAAAAAAAAATACAATAAATTACATTTGTTTGGACTATGACAAGGACACACAACTAGGTCTATACAATGTTGCACATGTGCTCCTTCTTAGTCCTTGGGCTTGTCATTACCTACCAATCTACAACACTAGAACAATATAACTTTCTCATTGTTTTTTTGTCAAAAAAAATGTTACTATAGAGTAACAAGTAGTAATGAAAAGAGTTCAAAGATTAATAAATGATATTACTATAGGATCAAGTAGTCTTATCTCTCCCCAATTTTGTCATGATTTGACAAAGGATTGAATCATTAAGGCCAAAAACAAAATAGGCATTAAGAGTACAGGCCATTAGTAAACAAAATTGGTAAGAAAAAGAAAAAAAAAACAATTGAAGTAGTAAGATATTACTATTGAGCATTTATGCATTCATACTAATGCAAGAAAAGATATTACAATTGTATAAACATGTCAACACCAAATGTGTTAGATATTACTATAGTGTAAAGAAATCAACACCAAATGTGTTAGATATTACTATAGTATAAAGAGGTCAACACCAAATGTGTCAGATATTACTACAACGTAAAAACGAAATTGAGTACAACAAAAAGAATATATTAATTTAAATTCGATGTGTACTTCCATGCTTTCATCTTGTAACTTAGTTGAGTTCACATATGCCAATAAAACTTCTTGGCATCCAAATCAAATGATATAGACTAAGGAATTCCAACCATTAGTCTGAGCATATATATATATACACCAATACAGGAGGTTGGATAGAAGATTGTGTCATCAAGTATATGAGTAAGCATGAGGACCTATTAGTTTTCAACACAAGATTTTATTTATGTAGGATATATCATTGAAGAACATAATCAAGAAAGCATATTTCAATCTCAAGAAGCACATTTGAACTGATAGAACTTATGGTTTATTTAGTAGAGTAAGGTAGTATATCGGTTTTACAAGGATAAATTGGTCCATAAAAATCCATAACCTGGTTCCAAGACCAGTGAGTTTCAAAAAATAAAAAATAACAATAAAATAAAAACTAAATTCCCTACGAACTCAAGGTATCTCCTCATCTACACTATCTTCCACATCTATCTCAGTATTGCCAAAGTGAATTTCCAGTTCAGGCAATATGGGAGTGTCATCATAATCGAACAATAGAGATGGAGTATCTAGATAATCATCCATATTATTGATATTTTAAGATGTCTGAATTTGGCGCTTTTCAATTTTCTTCATGTTAGTTGCATTGCCTTTAAGGTCGTCATCATATTCTTCAGGATAAACCTGACTTCTTTCAACGTATCAAGATTAACAAAGCATTCACATGTTATAGCTCCTTTACCAAAGAACTATTTGTAGGATTTTTTCACATTCCAAAGTGCAAAACGTTGGTTCCAGAGGATCTGTGTGTGCCCTCTTTCGAGATTCTTGCACTTCCAGACGAGCAATCCCCTTTCCATTGTCTCCATGAGTTATCCCACAAGATGAAGATATCTTGAATGAAAGTGAGCATTTTGGTAGAGATGGAGAGTTTATGTTCTATTGCTCTAGGGTTTTGTGAGCTTTGGAATGAGAAAGACCTTGTTTTTCTCTAATATAGCATGAAGCGATTTGAATTCCCCTGAATTGCCCAGATTTAAGCACTCGAAACCTCTCAGTTTCAAGTATGTTTTTAGCCTTAATTGTTATGTTTTCCAATGCATTCTAAATACTTGAAAAAGTTCAATAACCATCCCAAATGTTAATATAATTATCAAATTTCATTAATTGGGATATAAAGCCCTTTGTTTTTACAAAATCAATTCTATGGCTCTGTTTTGATATAAGGCTTGTATGACTATGGCATTTGAAATGTGGTTGGTTTAATGATATAACTATTATTGCTAGTCCTTAAACCTTCAATTATGACTTTTTCATCATTTTTGTCTTTTACCACACATTTGGCTTTTGCAAAATGAACTCCATAATCTCTCACAAATTTGGCTAATACTCAACAAATTGTGTTTGAAGCCTTGAACATAGAACACATCATTTAGTTTAGGGAGTCCAGGTGCATCAATAGTTCCTTTCTTAACTATTATACCAAGGTTCCTGTCACCAAAAGTGAAACTTCTATCTTGAGTTTCCTCAAGTTAGCTAAAAAGAGATTTATCTCTGATCATGTGTCTTGAGAAACCACTATCAAGATACCATCTTAAAGTGCTTCCTACTCTTAGTGTGAATGAAAATGTGACACTTGAGTTCATCCTTCTTGACCCAAGTTTGATTTACCCACACTTGTTTGGGTTTAACCCCTTTTGATAGGTCAATTCTTTTCTTCTTTTCTAAATTTGTATTTTTAACCTTTTGAAAATACTTCCATTTTATCATTATACTTTCATACCTTTTGAGCTCTTGAGCTTGCTTGAATTTTATGTCCCTTTTCCTTTTTAAGCAGTCTCCCTATCCACAATAATAACAAGTAGTGGGAGAAATATCTGAAGTAGCAAGATAGTTATAAGTTTGTCTAGAAAAAGGTCCTTCTATTTTCAATTTGCTCATACCTAGACATATTTTGTCTAGAGGTTGATGCCTCTTGGATAGGTTTCCTTTTTCAACATAACAATACTTTCTATGGGATCTAACACCATTTGAGATGACCTTAGTCTTCTTTTTGCCTCTCACAAGGCCATTTTTTACTATTTGAGCATATGTGGCCTGTTGGGGAGTGAAGCACTATAACCCAAACCACTTTTGTCACCACTTCCTTTTCTCATAGTTAGCATCCTTTCAAAATTTTCATCACCATGGGAAAGAAGGTTTAGAAGTTTTCCTTTATGTTATTCTAAATCCTTCACTTGATTAAGTAGTTCCACAGCTCTTGCACTTAACTTAGAACAAGTAAGATCTAGTTTCTTAGCATTTTCCTTTTCACGAAACATATTAATATTCAATTCATTCAGTTTCATTTCAAGCAATATGATTTTATTAGCTTGTTCTTGCTTTTATTTTAAGAGAGTCATAAGAGAAGTGTTTTCTTTATCTCCTACATTTTTTGGTGGATTTTGTAGCATTTGGGAGATACTTTCTTCAAGGGACTTAGTTCTTTCAACTAATTCTTAGTTTTGCCTCTTACATTTCTTATTGAGTTTGCCTAAGTCTAAGCTTTCTTGATATAGCTTCTCAATAACTTCTTGAAAATCTTCATATTCTTCTTCTTGTTCTTCTTCACATTGAGAGTCATCCTGAGTTCTCTTAGTGAAGGCAACAAAGGCTCTAATACCTTGTGAAGACTCATCTTCACTTACTTGTTGTTCATTCATCTAAATAGTTGTCCCATGTAGAAGCTAAAGCATTTTTCATGGTCTTCTTAAATTTTCTCTTGTTAGCACATTCAGCATCAAAGTGCCCTTTTTCCTTGCACTCATAGCAAGTGGATTATTTTCTAGACATTTTATTTCTTCTAAAATTTTGTTATGGTCTTCTAAAGAATTGTTTCTTTCTAAAGTCAGTAGACCTAAGAATTTTCTTGAAATTCTTGGCCATCATAACCACATATATGTTTGAATCATCATCGGAGCTAGATTATTTCTCAACTTTTAAAGCTATGCTTTTCTTTTTTGCTTACGGGTATAAATTTCAGTTCAAACCTTTGGATTAACCCAACCAATTCTTCTAACTTCATTTTTCAAGGTCTTGACATTCCTCAATAGTAGTGACTTTTGAGTAGAATCTTTCTGAGAGAGACCTAATGATTTTTTTAACAATTTTTTAATCCTTTATTTATTCTCTAAGACCTCTCATTGAATTAACAATGTATTAAAGCTTCGTGTAAAAGTCAATGAACTATTCATCATCTTCTATACGTAAGGTCTCGAAGCTTGAAGTGAGCATCTAAAGCTTAGACTTCTTCACCATGCTTGTACCCTCTTGGGTAACCTCAAGGAGGTTCCATGCTTCTTTAGTGGTTTGGAGTTCGGATATTCTCCTAAATTCACCTTGACTTACTGCACAAAAGATTACATTCAATGCCTTGTAGTTGGCAAGGTATGTATACTTTTCTATAGCATCTCAGTCTTTTTTTAACTTATCTTTTAGTTTTGTATAACCACTCTCTACTACAGTCTAAGTCCCTACATCCATATATTTGATAAAGACACCCATCTGGGCCTTCCAATATGTATAATTGGATCCATCGAAATAAGGTGGTCTGTTGGTAGCAGTACCTTCTTCCTTATAAGCTATAGAAATGTAAGATTGGTTTTACGGATTTAACTCAGGTTGTTAAACCCTCTCAAGAGAAACCTACTCTGATACCAATTGAAATTTCAAATCCTAGAGGAGGTGAATAGGACTCTAAATTTTGTTTAGATCCTTCTTTGATTTACTTAGACTATACATAATTAGAAATAAGTAAATCAACTCAGTTTTTCTTTAAGATATTTACACTTTAGGTCCTCATCAATGTACTTAAGTTGGTACACAACAATTTGATTTAAGTATATTAGAAAGTAGATGCTAACTACCACGTGGCTCCATCGTAACGTATAGTTTTCCATACCAGAGTGGGAGCAAAGTGTCTACTTCTACTTCAAAGTTTGTGCAAAGATAAACCTTTAAGTGTAAGTGCAAAACTCAAATGCAAGTGTGCATAAAGTAATTGATATGTCAAGACATAAACACACAAAGAGACAAAGCAATTTATAGTAGTTCAACACTCTGGCCTAGGTCCATTGTCGAATGGCTCACTCAATGCCCGGTTGATTTTTTATTAATAGTCTAACCATGTTACAAAAGTAAATCAACAAACTTACTTAACTTCCTCTAGTGGCTCCAGTGAAGGAAGGTACTACACCTAGTGTGTGATACCTTGTAATGCTCATAAAGGGAAAAATGTAATTAATTGTGTTTAAGGTAAAATTGTCTTTGAATATTTTTAAGAAGTCATTTGGAGTGCTTAGGACCCAATAGGATGAATTAGAAATGAGGGAGAAAAAAGTAAGTCATGAACTTGTCAAATCCTAAAATTGTCCCAAGTACGTTATTAGGATAATTTTATAGGAAAATTTGTATCAATCCCAAGACAATTTGATACAAACCATACATTATTGGAAATATCTAGGAGTCTACTTTCCAACGCCTCAAACGGTGCATAATTTAGATTTTTTTAGAGAAAATTATGATTGTTTTATCGTGAAATGTTAGCGTTAAAAAATTAGAACACACCCTTCACAAGTCAGGGAACGTGTCTTGGACTCAAACCTATGCAAGACCGGTTAGAAAGAAAGGTCTAAGCTTTCGAGAATTTTCATAACTAGTCTCATGATAGGTTAGGAGACAGGTCTAAGCCCTGACTAGTCTCCTACGCCCTGACAAGTCTCTAATCCCCTGATTGGTTAGGACTAAAAAAACTAGAAAAAAAAAAAAATATATATATATATATATATATATATATATATATATAAAATAAGTATGGAAATGAAGTGGATCTTTCTTATTTGACCCCACACATATGGGATCTCATTTTAGACAAATTATAACCCCTTTTAGACCTCATTTGGGTCAATTAAACCATTTAGAACATAGAAAGGAATAGGGGAAGAAAATTGGGAGATCTGGGAAGAGGAGGAAAATCTTCTTCCCCAAGGAGTAAGATAAGCCTCAAATCTTAGATCTAGTACTTTTTAATGTTGTTTTTCAGTTTTCCACCATAGATCTTTATAGTTTTTTAGTTTGTAATCACGGATTTGTGGTTTAATCTTAAGAAAAGAAGGGAACACCAAGAGAAAAGGGATTTTCACTTAAGGATTTCCTTGGAGCAAAGGAAAAGAAACTTGAGTAAATAGTTATACAAAGCTTACATTGTTCTCTTTGTCTTCTAGGTTCCTACATGTCTTATATGGTTTGTATGGAGGTTTTCCTTATATGATTAAGAAGCCCTTTGTTAAGATCTTAGAAATCTTTACGCATTATATGATTTGTAATGAGATCTTAACATATTATGCTAGGATCTTAGAAATTCCTAATTTAAATGTAAAGAAAAGTGGTTTTTATATAATATGCATATGTATTTTCTTAGGATATTGGATTCAATGAATTTTGGAAGCTTGTAAGTTAATATTCTATGAATCTACAGTCTCCATGATAATTATTAATGCATGAAAAGCTTGAATTGTTATGAAAATACGTGAATACTTGAATTGTAGTTAAGCATTTTTTAACAAATTAATATAAGAATGAAGAAATTGATTGGGTATACATGTAGGAAAGGATTCTGATGCATGTTGACTTCTATTAAAATGATAACACTTAATGATAATACATAAATTGCTTAGGGATTATTATGAAATGGTTTAATTGAGTTTAGGGATTGAAAATTATAAATGATTGGAAAACATGTATAATAAGATTATCATTAGACCTCTCACTCAAGTTAGGTGCATCCATTGTATAATGTAGGAAACATAATAATATAAAAAATTCCATTGTTTCTAATTGAGTAAGTTAGATAATGATTTGTTGATGTTGATAGATCCCTAATCATGCTAGAAAGTGTAATGTATTAAGTTGAATGTCTTTTAGATGATGTTATTGAATGCCACTAATGATGGAATACTTTCATATTACCATATTAGTGGATGTATTTTGTAGTAATGCATGTTTCTTGCATCATGATTAAAGAATGCGTAAATTATAACATGATAAGATATGGTGGCTATTAATTAATGATAAATGTAACAGATAAAAGATCAAAGAAAGTGAAAGAAGATAAGTAAGAAGACTAAAGATAAGTGTCAAGATAATGTAAAAACCATAATAAACTATTAAGATGATGGCTAATGATAAGTAATAAGAAAAAGTGATTAAGATACAACGATAATAAATTCTATACACCCTTATCCTAGGGAATTTTAGAGAACTATCCTAGTCTGGGGAATTATATAGGACACACCCTTGATGCCATAGGGGATTTGCAAGCGACAGACCCTATCATTAGGGATATAGTACAGTGAACACCCTTAATGCTCTGGTGAATTTTTGTGGGCTACACCATTGATACCTTGAGAGATTTTTGCAGGCTATAGACCCTATCACTAGGGATATAGTACATTGAACACCCTTGATGCCTTGGGAGATTTTTATGGGCTATACTATAGATGTCCTAGGAAAATTTTTTGGGTTACAGACCTTGTCACTGGGGATATTATACAGTGAACACCCTTGATGCCCTAGGGGATTTTTGTGGACTACACCCTTGATGCCCTAAGGGATTTTTGTGGGATAACATTGGTCTTTATAATCCCTTTAGGTTAAGTGTAAAGTAATGTTAAAGGTCCCATTATTTGTGAAAAATGAAAGTATGAAAGAAGATAAGAAGAGTTATAAGAAAATATGATATGTCAAAAAGAAATGACAAGTTCATAAGCTAAATGAAAGGATAATATGTCAAGATAAGAAATGAAAACACATAACCTTCAAAAATAATGAAAAGTTTATAAGTTATGTAAGAATAAGTAACGTGAAGACCCTTGCCATTGGGAAATAATACAATGTGCTGAAATGTAAGAAAGGGTAAATGAGTTAAAAAGGCTCCCATCATTGAGAAGAAAAATGAAGTTATGATAAGAATAAAAGAACAAGTTCATAAGATATGTAAGAGAAGTGAAACTATGATAAAAAGGAAAGCAATGTTCATAAGAAAACAAGAACGTAAAAAAAGGAAAGAAAATCATATAAGCATTAAAAAGTAGAGTTCATAAAGTTTGCAAGGAAGGCAAGTGTTAAGACAAGAAATGGGAAATTGTTTGTGAAAGTAATAATGTAAATGTTATGTATTAAGGAAATGTCAAACTTGTTGAATAAAGAAGTTGGATTTCATATCTCATTATGAAAATGTTTTGTAATAATTTCTAATTATTTAAAAATGTTATATGTCTACTTGGAATGATTTGTATGCCTATTCATGTAAGAAAGTATAGATTATACATGAGAAATGATAGAAAATACTCATTAGGGTGCACACGAAGTATCTTCACTATGGATGGGTTATGAAATTTTTACCATATAATTGTATACAGACCTTGTCATGCAAATATATTAGAAGAATGCTTTGAATTAGTAGCATCATGCATATTGTCATACAAATGTATTTGAAGAATACTTTAGATTAGTACGATCATGCATGTTCCCATGTATAGATTTCATATGATGAATCATGAAGATAAATTGCTTAGATTCTATGGTGCGTGATATTATTGAATGCTGAAAATTGTTATACATTCTATATGATAGTATATTTAGTATTTTATATAGAAAGATTCGTGCTCTACCGGTCCGATTCTTTTGTAGGTTATGTATACCTACTTACGATCTGTGGAACTCACCCTTCCATACTATTTTTCAAGTGGGACATGGTACATGTGTTTTTTATAGGAGCACTTGGTGTTTGAAGGAGGGTACGCTAACGGCTATCATCCATAGTCTTTACCTTCAGCACTAGTGTAGTATTTTCATTATATAGTGAACTTTGTATATTGGGTTATGTTAACCCTTAGTGTTGAACTTTAATGTTTTATAATACTTTTATGTAAGAGGTAATTGGATTATGTTTATTAGATATTGGATATGTTGATAGAGGTTTTATGTTCTATAGATGATGGATGAGCTTTATTTCTGTTGCACATGTGATGTTAGTGATTTATTCTTATTCTATTGCGTATGTTATGTTTAAGATTTTAAGGGTAAGGGTAAATGCAAAAAATTTATAGTGAATGAAGCTTGGATCGGTCAGTAACAATCTGAATTTAGGCCTATATAAAAACTTGAATTTGGGGTCATTACACAGTGTCTCTGGTAGGCTTTTTCTTCTGATGTCTTTGGTGGAAGATTTATTACAATAGAATTGATTGTATGTATTGCTCAAGCCTCTTGATAGGCTAGTATAACTATAGTAAACAACCTAGAGAGCTCCTTAGGCTAAATTTGCATAAAAGCAATTTTGGCTCTTAAAAAGACTTAAAAACTAAGTCTTTATCACTTCAACACAACTTGGAAATATGAATATGCCAGTAATCACTCACCTAAGTTGTGTGGCTAATTCTCACATAAAGATATACCAGTAGTATAACATAGATAAGCTTTTTCAATGTTCAAAACTCCCCTAATAATGGCTAATTCAATTGATCCTCATTAGTTGGTCATAATGGAGATTAAGACCTTTATTTATAATGAAAGTCCCTTTTATTTCGAGTCCTAAAAACTCTTTTCAAATGCTCAAAAACTAGCCATTAAAAGATTTTGAAATTGATGTTTTCATATTTAGGGGATTCAAGTAATAGGATTTCCCTATTTGAGCGCTCGAACCAGGTCATTCGAGCGCTCGAATTTGAGCAATTCTTGGTGCTCCCAAACTAAGCAAGTTTGAGCACTCAAATAATCCCTTTGAGCATTTGAACCTAGTTAGTTTTATTTTCTTATATATTTTAGATTTTCGAAGCATTTAGAATCTGGCTTTTGGTTCAAGGTCCAACCTAGGGTCACATATTGTTCTTTTAAGTCTTCCTAGGTCCTACCTTGGTCTAATAGAGGAACTTAAGCACTACATCAATTTTAAACAAGTCCTACTTGTCCTTTACTTGTTTCAGCACATTGTGCATGATGCCTTGACCACTTGAAGTTCTTCACTTTGACTAGAATTGATTTGAGTAGCTTGTGAAACTTCATTGTTGATCTGGTATTGCTTGAGCTTGGTCCTTTGTTCTTCACACTTTACAGACTCAAGCACCCTTAAATACATAGATCATAGCCTATTACTACACATCTACCTTTGGCATGAAATTGACAATACATATAGGATTAACAATTTCTCACATATGCAACAATTCAACTAGACTACTTTCAAGCTATTGAGACATTGTTAAACTCCATCTTATAGACTTATGCACCTCTTTCTACCTTACCGTTGAATATGTTGGCATATCTTATTAATGAGTGATGTATGTGTACTTACCTAATGTGGTATATCCTACTAGCTAGGTGAGTGTGTGAATATGTTTGGAGTGCTTTAGGAATTTTCTATTTGTTCTACTTAATTTAAAACAAAACTATACGTGTAGCAAGATATTGAAAAGAAATGAATGTGGGACGACAAGTAGTATTTTCAGCTGTTATACCATGTAACTAAATAGGCATTGAAAGTAAGTAAGAAGAGTATCACATGGCAATTGTCTAAGCAGAGGAGGTCTATATACACATTGCATATAAATTGGGTATTCAAAACTTTTGAATCTTGCATGGGTCTCACAATAAATACTAAGTTTAAGAAGGGTCATATAATAAAATTGATTTTTAGTTTTATTTTTTTATAAAGTTAATCACTAGTTAACAAAAGCCTTAAATTGTCTTGATATTGCAACATACAAGAGAGGGAGCGAGAGGCATCCGACAACAACGTCAAAGTTAAGTTTTGTTTTTCTTCCCCATTTTCTTTCTTTTAGTTTCTTCTTCCTCCTCTTCTTTTCTCTTTTCTTCTTCTTCTTTTTTCTTCTCCTTTCTTCTTCTACAAGAATTGTTTTCCCCAAATGAGACAACAATCTTGCTATCCAGCCAACAAGTTTGGAGTCCATCTTTTTTATCAAGAGCTAGTGACTGGTCTTTTTTGAAGGGTCCAAACACAAGTTCACAACAAGATATTTTTCATCATTCTCCATTTTATTGACTCCCATCAAGGAAAGTAGTTCATATTTTTTCTCCTACCTCACATTTCTACTGAAGTGTATTGAAGATTTATCATAGTTGATTTCTGCCCAGACCACTTCTCATAGATATCAAGAGTCTCTTTTATTTGGAGATGGTGAACTTGTTTGTTCTGCCAAACAATAAGCGATCATCAATGAACATTAAGTGTGTAATGGAAGGAGCATAACTATTAACATGCAACCCTTTTAGTTGTTAAGCATTTTCCATATTTGATATCAGTTGAGAGAAGACCTCAGCACACATGATAAATAAATAGGGAGAAAGTGGACATCCTTGTCTAATGCCCCTTGTAGGGTGGATAAATCCTTCAAGAGTGTCATTGATTAGCATTAAAAATGTGGTAGTTATAACCCCCTCCATTATCAACTCAACTACCGATTATATGAATTTGAAATTCTGAAGTGTGGACTGAAGAAAGCTCCAATCAATCCTATCATATGCCTTGGACATATCTAGCTTAAGAATAAAGGCTCCTTTCCGGCATCTCATTTTCCCCATGAAGTGGAATAATTCACTAGCAACGACCACATTATCTGTGATTTGTTTTCTTGCCACAAAGGTGCTCTGGTCCAAGGAGATAAGCATGTATAAGATAGGCTTGTTAGAATAGGTGTCCTGACAAAGCTATCATATACACTTTTTATAGTATTTATTTGTTTAGCATTTATAATAAATTTCTTTGTTACATCATCACATGTGTATTTTATTTATGGGTAATTGTTTGATCTCATGAGATAAGATAGATAGTCCTTAGGTAACATAGTAGGATGCCAAACACATTGATTATGTGTAGAGAGATATGACAATCTAGTTCTTGTAGGCCTGAAACCTTACAATTATTGGTGATGGTAGGCACATCACTGAAAAGTCTACTATGTGTAGAGTTATCATATGATGGAGTGATGTACTCTTAATAACTAGAGTGAAGCTCTAGACTTACATGTAGATGCATAATTCAAATGCATTAAGGGGATCCATAATGGACACATTTAGTAAAACTTCATT
>JAOXJP010094765.1:0-14570 GCA_025762735.1 Platanus orientalis | reverse complement strand
TTGAAAGATCAACATTAAGAATTGTCATTGATTTGCACTTACAATAATTAATCTATATCTTGATGTGCATTAAATTCTATGAACTACAATAACATCTAAATTGGAATTTTAAGTGGGGGATAATTAAAAAGAATTTGCATAAATCCTATTCACCCCCTCTCTAGGATAAAATTGGACTTTCAACATTAACCTATATTTATCATTATGTTTAGCTTCATATACCTTTCTTGAGCTGGATGAAGCTTGAGTCTTCTAGTTTTGGACCTTGGCAACATGGGAAAGGATCCATCCTTAGCTTCAAGTGCTTGGAGCTTGTCTTCCTTCTTGGGACCCAAGGACACTTGATGATTATAGACGTGACTAAGATATGCAATATGCTCATGTCATGCCCAATCTACCACTCCATGTAGTTTACATTTTATGGAATTAACAATATACACTAACAATCTCTCCCTTTGGCAATTCCATGACAAAATATAAAGAAACACATGGATGGAGTACAATAGATGTTATACAATGAATTTATAGACTCCATGAGGAACAAGAGTTATATAATTACAAATAAAGGCTAAACATGTGACTTGAACACTTGAACTCCCCCTTGATGAGTGCTTGGGGACACAGTCATTCCTCTTACAAATGTGCTTGGTCTCAATCGCCTGAGTATCGCATTTGACAAGCAATACCTTTCTCAAGCCACAAATAATATAGTCAAATAGAAATGAAGTAAGCACTCTACACTCAAGCAAGCACACAAGCAAGCATAGAAATAATGTCATGTATGAGGCATTTTAGGTTGATTCATTTTGTATTACTTATGAAGAAATTTGTGAATATCGATTGGCTTTAAACATAGACAAATTTCAAAGTTTTTAAAATTTTTCTCCCCTTATATCCATGCATATTATTTTCTCCCCATTTCTATCATGAAATTGAAAAAATAGGAATTGAAATATACTGACATAGGAAAAAAAAAGCAAGATAGATAAACAAAAACATGTTTTCATTCATACATAAAGGTTTAAGTGCAGAGAATTTTGTTTACAAAATGTGAGGAAAATACAAAAGTCATCACTCATCCTCATCCTTGTCACTCTAGGTGCGGAGATCCAAATGGAGACTGGGGTGAGGAGGGAGCTAGAGTGCTACCACTCTCTTGAGGCACTCTACACGAAGCTCAATGTTGTTGAGCTTATCCACCATCTTCTCCAAATGGCTAATGATACACCCAAATAACTCCTTAAGACCTTCCAAGATCCTGCTCACAAACATCAGTATCGGGAGCTCATCCTGCTATACTAGAGGTGGTGCAAATGTAGAGGTAGAGGTAGAAGGAGGTGCTAGTGCGTCTGTTGTGGGTGGAGGAGGAGCAACCACTGGGGGGAACCTCTGGTTGTATAGGAGGTGGTGGTTTGCAGTTGTGGATGGTCCATCTTTGGAAGGAGTAGTCTTCCTCTTCTTCTAATGCTTACCATCATGAAGCATCTGACGAATCGTCAACTGGCCGATCTCTACTCCTTGCTTCAAGGTGGTGGCATCCTTGGGGAAGGATACCCCATAAACATCTAGTAAATGTGAAATCATCACACCATAAGGTAGAAAATGGGAGGTGCTGGGGATGCAGGCCTCTGATATGATGATGTGACACATGATGGACACAATGTTGACCTTATTCTTGGTGAGGAGAAAGTAGATGACATGCACCATCAAGCTGGGCATGTCATTGTTATGCATGGTCAGAAATAGATTATGTGTAAAGATTAGGTTGAGAAGATGTACTTCAAGGTGGCACTCTATAGCCTAGAGTTTCCTAACTAGATCATCCCCTCACAATCAAAAACTTCCGAGCTAGTAACCTTGTCGAGCTCCTCAGGAGGAAATGGAACCACCTTCCTAGTGGGCTTAGCTATCCCAAGCAGGGTGGATAGCGAGGATGGGTCCAGGTCTATCTATATGCTATTAACCTCAGTGTGGAAGGTAAGGTTGTCGAGATTGGAGTTGTGGATGTTGGACCAAAACACGTGCATGGCCTCTTCTTAAACGATGCAATTGATGGTCATCAGGGATTCCCATCCGCCAGGCACAAGCTCATACCCTATGAGATGGTCAAAGAGGGTCTTCTAGTTGATGTGGCACTCAACCACTATTGGCCTCTTGGAAAAATAGTTTATGTAGCTTGCAAGGTGTGATGCATTTAAAAATGTGCCATCGTTCACTGAAGGTGGTCGTTTTTGCGTCTAAAAAGGCAACTTTGAAGAAGTTGTCATACTTTTGCCTTTGCCATCTTCCTACTTTTGTGGAACCATGAAAATGATTTAGCAAGAGTTTAGGGAGGTGAAAGCTCAGGGGAAAGCAAGGAAGAGAGTAAGCAAGAGGAAAATGTGGGAAAACTTTAAAAAAAAATTCCCTTTTATACCAACAGATGGTTCATATCCCGCTAGAACCATCGAATCAGATCAATCCGGCCTTCGAATCAGATCAATCCGACAAGGCCGGATTGATCAGGCCAAATCTATCTGGTGGGATCTGGATTGATCCAGCTGTGCATAAAATGTACAGTCTGGCCCTAAATGATCATATTTTTTGAGGATTTTAGCCCTCTAACTTCAACATTTATCAATATTCATATCTCACACATCCCAATTGCACTTCTCAAGTGCATGAACCTTTTTGCATCAAGATGCTTCGTGAATAAATTAGTCAATTGATTCTCAGTTTCAACAAACTCAAGGGTGATCACTCCTTCTTCCACTAAGTCTTGAATGAAGTGATGCCGTCTAAGAATTTTGAACAGGATTCTTAGGGATTTGGATTGCACTTTTATTATCTATGAACAATTCCATAATAGATTGTTCAAGATCATAGTCTTTCATCATTTGCTTCATCCATAGAAGATGTGTGCATCCACTTCCTACTGCAATGTATTCAGCCTCAGCAGTTGACAAAGAAATTAAATTTTGTTTCTTATTATGCTAAGATACAAGGCAATTCCCAACATAAAAGCATCATCCACTTATGCTTTTCTTATCATCTACATTTCCAGCCCAGCCCGCATCTGAGTATCTGATTATGACACTAATGGTATGAAATGGATACCAAAGTCCATAGTTTATAATCCCACAAATATATCTAATGATTCTCTTCGTGTCTTGGAGATGTGACTCTTTTAGAGTAGCTTGGTGTTTAGCACAAACACCAACACTAAAGGATATGTCTGATCCACTCACAGTGACATAGAGGAGATTACCTATCCTGCTCCTATACATCTTAGTGTCCACATCCTTACCTTCAGAATCCTTGTTTACTTTCTCACTAGTGCTGATGGGGATGTGAAGAGGTTTAGATTAGGTCATTCCAAACTTAGACACTAATTCCTTGGCAAATTTTGATTGGTTTACAAATATTTCATCATTGGTTTACCTAATTTGAAGTCCTAGAAAGAAATCCAATTTCCCTTCCATACTCATTTTGAATTCGCTCTTCATGGTATGAGCAAACTCATGTTCCATATCCTCTCAGGTGGCACTAAATATTATGTCATCAACATATATTTTGGCGATGAGTCTGAAGTTATCCTTCTTCTTTATGAAGAGTGTTTTGTCAACACTCCCTCTTATGAATTGATTTTCAAGAAAGAATTTTGTAAGTCTCTCATACCAATCTCTAAGAGCTTGTTTAAGACCATAGAGTGCCTTTTTGAACCTATACACATGGTTAGGCCTATGAGGGTTGTGGACACGGGGGCGCACATTTTGGCTCGTGCAGAGTGCGTGTAGGCCAACTCCTTTTTGTACAAGGGTTGGGCTTCGCTTAGAGTTGCCACCAACTCGGGGTTTAACTAACGGAGTTGGACGTCGGTTCTCCTCTTCGGGGAAGATGAAAAGTCTAGACCTCAAGGTCTAAGGTTTAACTCCTAACACTAGTCTGTGTTCCTAAGATTTAGGGTAAGTTGTTTGGTTGCACTTGGGCACTTGGGAAGGTGTTAGGCACCCCAAATACCCACCTTTTTAAGGTGGCTTCTCCCATTCATACAAGTTATATCTTATATCAATGCCCATGCTTTGTTAATGTTGAATTAGAAGCTTGTTGGATTTTTCTCAGGCTTAACGCCTGTTTTTACACTCAATGCTTGAGTTTTCAATGCTTGAATTTAATTCAGGGTGAAAATCAGGCATTGGATTATGAATAGTCCAGAAAATATTCTTTATTTTGTCCTATTCTAATTGCAAAAGACCCCTCATAGGTTAGGTCTTTAGAGGGATAATGGACCCCTCTAAATGGTTCACTGGTTGGTTCCTTAAAGTCAAGTATTAACCCTAATGGAAGGGAGAGAAAGGAAAAGAAATTATATTTTTTATCTTACAGGCTTAATGCCTATTTTTCATCTCAACACTTAATTTTCCAACACCTGAATTTTAATTCAGGGTGAAAATCAGGCGTTAGAGAAGCTGATCAGGTTGGCATATTTGTGCCATCTTTTACGATGTTTTGGTGAGTCCCAACACTATGGGACCCATGGTTTGGGGGTTAAGGGAAGTTTTCTAGAGTTGCACTGTGCAACCCTAGGGTCCTAGCTTCGGGCCACGTGGAGATATGATCTCTCAAAGTAGGTCACTCAGTCATCTGTTACAGACCTAACACCTATTTTTTGGTCTGACACCTGAATTTTAATTCAGGGGAAATTCAAGCATTGGGTGCCAAACCAACAGCCAACTTAGGGCTTTGGGCCACCAAAGTAGAGCCCAAAGGGGTAGGGTTTCTCCTGGGTCCTTGTACTATACCTAGGGCACACACACACTTAATTTAGTTTTTGAAAACATGGTTTTTAACCTAAGCTTAGTGACAGAATTTTCATCCAATGCCTGAATTTAAATTCAGGTGTTAGGATAGAAATAAGGGCCCACAAAGGTGCACATGCACAAGAATGAACTTCAGGGACTAATTTCGCCATGGGACAGGGCTAGTGAAGAATTAAGGCTCCCTGGGGTGGGTCCCAGATCTCAACGCCTGATTTTTCTCTTGACATTTGTTTGTTCAACGCCTGATTTCTATATTTTGGAACCCTTAGGGTTTTAAAAAATTATGAAATTAAGCATGCTAGCAAGGGACATATACATGAACATCATATAAAAATTGAGCTTTAGATCATGCACAAAATTTTTTAACTAAAATCATCAAATATTCATTAAAACTAGGTCTCAAAAGACCCAGGTTTAGGGGTCTATTTGGAGGGCCATCTTGAGGCCTTCCATAACTCTATAAATCATGAAATTAAATCTAGTATCTAGTATATATGTCTAGTCTAATATAGTCAAATTTGGGATCAAGAAGCCCTCTACAAAATCACAAGAAAATCGACACTAAAATGGATTAAAAATGAAAGCAAGTAGAGGCAATTGAGCCTCTACTAAGTAACCCGAGTTAAAGCAATGCTCTAGCATAAATTGGACAGCATAACAGCATGTTGAATTGATATATGGTGAAGGGGGGTAAATTGAACTTGAGTTTAGGCTTACCTTGGGTCCAAAGTGGCCTAGGGTGGTGAAATTCTTCCTCTTTTCCTTCTTCTTCTTCTTCCTTTGCCTTAGAAATTTTTAGGGTTTTTGTTGCTAGCCCAAGGTTGCACGCATTTGGGGCTATTTATAGCCCTAAATTGGTGCGATGGAGGGTAGATATTGAGCTTGGGATTTGTTAAGTGGAGGGCTAGGATGATGTTTATCCTAAAATAGGTGGAGGGCTAGGTTTGATTTGAGCTAAGGGGCATGGATAGGTGAGGTGGCTAGATGGAGGGTTGGATCTGGGTTGTGTTAGTGGATTAGAGGGTGAGATTAGGGGTGTGCTATTGAGCATGGATGGGGAGAGGTGGATAGGAGACATGGGGGATGCCTTTTGGCAAAACCCCATTGGTTGCAATGTTCAAGGGGAATGCATGGGATGCCAATTGAGAGGGTGTGATGGGTTCTCTAATGATTTGAAATTCAAGAGATTGATCCAAGGGTGGTGAGTGAGAGAGAGGATGGGAAGATTCCAATCCAAGGATAGGAAAATTTTTCTTTAAGGTGTGAATGCATTAAATGTCATTAATGAGCTAAGTTGAAAATCTTAGCTCATCAATGATATTTACTACTTTTTAGGGTTTTCGTACCCTCTCTTTATCGTCACACCCTGCGATCATTTGAGATCAGAAGCTGGCCCAGTCAATGTCATTTTCAAAGGTTGTAGATGCTTCAGTATCGTTGGTCCAGTCAGAACCAAATTATGAAAAGGGCAAGGGGGTGAACCGAGGGTTTTTTCACTTGAAAAGCTCTCAAACTCTGATAGCAAAGATGGTAAAATTGATCTTGAAAAATGTTAGGTGAAATATGGTCCCTGGTTCAAGTGAGCTATAGCCTTCAACTACGCCGAATTATGTTGCCCGAGCAGAAAATTAGGTCAAAAACCCTTTTTTAGGCAATTGGGGAATTTAGGGTTGGAAATGCTACTGGTTTTTCTGCGAATCTTCGACGTGGACTAAATTTGGGAGAATTAAAGCTTTGGGAGTCTTGGAGCCACAAGAATTGATAGATTGGATATCGGGTTCCTAGCCAGTTGTCGAGAATTTTTTGAAGCAGGGTAGCTTGGAGAGATTGAATTTTTATAGTTGCCTGAAGGCTAATGGAATTGAGTTGTTGGAAATTGTATGAATTAGGAGTTTATGAAATGTTCTTTGAGGACTGGGGTGAAATTGAGAAAATGGGCACGACCTTGCTGCATTCCAAGTCTGGGAAAATTTTTAAGGGCATTCCGCGTGCCAAATACAGACAAAAAATGTTTTTTCTTAGCTTAGGCTATAGGGTTTCTATAATCCAGTGTAAGTTTGATAGTTTGGATCCTCTAAATTTACAGTGGGGTGGCTACTAACAAAATGAATTTCTGAATTTAGATGAACTCCCGGGAGTCGGTTGAGCACTTAATTTTTAGACCTGATTTGTAGCTCTTTTTTGAGTTTTTGAGGGAATCTGAGCAAATAAGTTTCTCAAAAGTTCCTACTCCTTACACAGTTTTTTGAAGGCCTTACAATTCTAGAGAAATAGACACCGACTGATCCTAATTTAGAGGTCTAGAGAACATTCTGGCTCCATATGAGCAAAATGTAATAAAATAACTTTTTGACCTCTTGGGGAAGATTTGAGATTTCATAGGGGCTCAAGATTTTGAAGTTTCTTTCTCAAACTTGAAGATTTGAAGCTAAGGCTAGGGCCGAGGAATGATAATCAGCCTTTCTGGATTTGGAGGTCAGATGAATCTATGAGAACTCTTACAAGGGTCATTTCTTGGCAACCCATAAGTTGAGAAATTGGCAGTTGCCGTTCTCGAACAATGTCTAATATGTGATGAGTTCCCTAAAGCAGGGAGCCTCGAGGAAGCATAGGATCTGAAATTACACTATTCCAATAACATGAGAAGCTTTGGGGATCCTTTAAAGGTCTAAGGGTATATGCTCTAAGGTGGAAAGGGTAAAATCGTAATTTTTTGCCCACAGGTCGAAAAAGGTGAAAATGAGATTTCTTCACCTATGATGTTTCACGACAGGAAGGCTAATGTAGGTAGGAGAAATTCAGTGATCTGGATAACAAATAGTGAGTTCTAGGCTTTTGAAGGTAAAAGGGCAAAATGGTAATTTTCTCATCTATAATGCTTTGAGAGAGAAAGGCTTACAAGAGGTGGAAAACTTACTGATGACCTAAATGGGGTTCTAAAATGTGGACCATCAAAGTCTTGTTGATGCTTTTATGAGAGATTAGGGTTTGTCCAGAAATGATGCATTTTGGGCTGTAATAGGGTGTTTTGACTGGTTCATTTGCAACTGGAGCATACAAGGAAGACCTCTTTGGGAATTCCTAACCTCCTAGAGTCTAGGTTTATTCTTCCTAAGCTAAGGGTTCTTAGAGTCTTGATGCCTAAATTCTACTATGCTATCTTTATGCTATCACATGACCCGAGTCAAAATTTGAGTGCTGACAAGGGTTTATGAACCCGTCTGGTTGCTCCACATAAACTTCTTCTTGGAGCACATCATTCAAGAAAAAACTCTTGACGTCCATTTGAAACAATTTGAATTTCAAATGTCATGCAATGGAAAGAAGGGTTCTAATTGATTCTAACCTTGTTGTTGGAGCAAAGGTTTCATCAAAGTCTATCCCTTCCATTTGAGCATACCCTCTAGCATTTAATGTGCTTTGTTTCTTACAATAGTTCCATGCTCATCCATCTTTTTCTTGAAGATTCACTTGGTACCAATTACATTTTTATCTTTGGGTTTCTCCATAAGGCATCAAACATCGTTCATCTTGAATTAGTTAAGCTCTTCTTGTATAGTCATGATCCAATCCGGATCATCAACAGCTTCTTTTACCTTCCTAGGTTCAATCTTGTATGTAAAACAAATATGGTTAATAAAATTTTCTATTTTCCTTCCTGTTTTGACACCTTTATCCAGATCTTCAATAATATCTTTTGATGAGTGTCCCTTGATTAGTCTCTTTTCCTTAGGACAACTTACATCCTCATCATTGGTTTCCTCATACTCATTTCCAGAGTCATGTGAAGTAACATTTTCTATGATCTTAAGATCATCTTGAGGATTTTCTTCTTCTTCTTCCTTGTTAGTTGGAATCTTAAGTTGGTCATTTATGATGACATTAATAGACTCCTCCATGCTAGAAGTCCTTTTGTTGAAATCTCTTAAAATGTAGCAACTACTTCTAAAAATTCTTAAGTACTTCAAGTTTGGCTTCTTGCCATTCTCTATTTCATATGAAGTTTTTGAAGTACCCGGCCTTAAGTACACCCTATTGATTATGTAACAAGCAATATTTACAGCCTCATCCCAAAACCTTTTGGCTAGGTCTTTACTAGAAAGCATGACAGTTGCCATATCGTGTAAAGTCCTATTATTTCTTTCAGTTACCCCATTTTGTTGGATTGTTTTGGGTGCGGAGAATTCATGTTTGATTCCACATTCATCACAAAAGTTTAAAATTTTACTATTTTTAAACTCTCCTCCATGATCACTTTGAATTCTCTTTATTGTGAGTTCTTTTTCCATTTGCAATCTTATGCAAAGATTTTTAAACTCATCAAATGCTTCGACCCATTTTGTGCAATAGTCCATGGCGACCACCAAGAATTTCCTTTGTCTTGTTGCTTGAGGAAGAGGCCCCACAATGTCTATGCCCCACTGGGCCAAGGGCCAAGGGCCCATGATGAGTGTGAGCTCTTCTGCGGATCATTTGGGGATGTTGGCGAACCTTTGATAGCTATCACAGCTTCGAACGAAGTTTGTTGAGTCATTCTGCATTGTGGGCCAGTAATATTCAGCCGTGACTAACTTGTGAACGAGCATCTGACTCCCAGAATGATTTTCACATATTCCTTCATGTACCTCCCTCATGACATAATCAGCCTCGACTGGCAACAAGCATCTCAGATATGCTAGGGTGAAGCTCCGTTTGTATAATATGTCGCTAATCAGGGTGTATCGGGAGGCTCAGAGCTTGAGCTTTTGAGCTTCTACTAGGTCAGACTATAGATTCCCTATTCTTAGGAATTGTGTGATAGGTGACCTCCAATCATCGTCAGGCCCATTCATACAGACAGGAGTATTTGGTTCATCTTCCATGCTGGGTCGAATGGGACGGCTCATGGGTAACCGGTTCTTCCCAACGTACTTATCATCCGAGGCCAATTGTGTCAATCAGTCAGCCTGTTCGTTATAGCTCTTGGGTATGTGTTAGACAATGACGGCTTCAAAATGCAACATAAGGTCGGTGACTTTAGTCAAATACCTTTTTATGTGATCCTCTTTCACCTCATATCGCCGGTTACTTGCCCTTAGACCAATTTAAAGTCGGTGTAAGCAGATATATGCACAGCTCCTGCTTCCTTTGCTAGACTCAGACCGACTATCAATGCTTTATATTTTGCTTCATTATTCATCATGTTGAATTCTAGCCGGATTGCATATTCAATTTCCAACCCTTCGGGCATGGTCAGTAGGAGTCTTGCACCACTAGACGAGGTAGTAGATGACCCATCCACATGTAAAGTCCATTCAGCTTCACAATCCGTTATCTCAGCTAGAGTTAGCTCTGCCAAAAAAATATGTTAAAACTTGCCCCTTGATAGCAGTCCTTGGTCAATAGCTGATGTCATGCTCACCCAACTCTATTGTCCACTTCACCATTCTGTCCGACACTTCTGGCTTCTACAGTATTGCTCTTAGAAGTTGGTTGGTTAATACAACAATTGAATGGGCTTAGAAATACGGCCTAAGTCTTCTCTCTATGACCACGAGGGTGAGTGCCAGTTTCTCTAGGGGTGGATATTTTAGTTCCACTCCATGTAGGGCTTTGCTGACATAGTACATGAGAACTTGATCATGTTCGTCTTTGACCAGAACCAAGCTAACTACAACCTCAGATACTGCTAGGTATAGGTATAGGTCCTTTCCTTGCGCCGTTCGACCAAGGGTTGGTAAACATGCCAAATGCTGCTTGAGGTCTTGAAATGATCGTTTGGAGTCCTCGATCCATTCGAACCCCTTCTTTAAGAGTCGAAAGAAGGGAAAACATTTATCTATCAACCTTGAAATGAAACGGCTGAGAGCTACTACTCTTCCTACAAGTCATTATAGATCCTTTGTGGTTTGTGGGGACTTCACACCTAGGATCGCCTTAACTTTTTTGAGGTTGGCCTCAATTCTCTCATAAGAGACCATGAAACCTAAAAAATTTCCCATCGACACTTCGAATGCGCATTTGGTTGGGTTGAGCTTTATTCGGTACTTTCTTAGTGTGTAGAGCGTCTCTTCTAGGTCATCGACGTGTCTTCCCGCTTCCATACTCTTTACTAGCATATCTTCTACATAAACTTTGACATTTCATCCGATCTAAGCTTCAAATACCTTTCTTACCAACCTCTAGTAGGTTGCCCCAGCATTTTTTAGACCGAATGGCATAACCTCATAACAATACGTGCCTCGGTCAGTGATGAAGGATGTCTTTTCTTGATTCTCCTTCTCCATCCATATCTAGTTGTAACCAGAGAATGCATCCAAGAAGCTAAGCAGAGCATGTCCAGAGATGGAGTCAACAAGTGCATTTATCCTTAGTAGTGGAAAACTATCCTTTGGGCAGGCCTTGTTTAGGTCGGTGAAGTCCACGCACATCCTCCATGTCCTGCTGCTCTTCTAACCATCACCATGTTGGCAATCCATTCTGGGTAGAAGACCTCCCATATGAATTTTGACTTCAAAAGTTTGTTCACCTCCTCCAATATAGCTCAATTTCTATCAGCAGCAAATGTCCTTTTTTTTTGCCTAATTGGTCTGGATGAGGGGTCGACATTTAGCCTATGATTGATCACTCTTGGGTTAATCCCTGGCATATCTATGGGTGTCCAAGCAAAGGCATCTTGGTAGTCTGTTAGTAGTTCTTCCAATCATAGCTTAAATTCTTTTAAGAGTGCCCTCCTGACATTTATGACCCGTTTTGACAGGCTGGGGTCAATGTTGAATTCCTTTAGGTCTTCTACTGGTCTGGTCTACTTTTCTTGAACACCATCCCTATCTTCCATGTCATCAATGACAAGAGCTTCCTTCGACTCTTTGCCCTTTAATGATGCCACATAACACTCTCGGGCTACTACCTGATCACCCCTGACCTCTCCAACCCCCTCCTTGATTGGGAAACATATTAACAAGTGATAAGTGGAAGTGACAACTTTCATCTTGGTGAGCGTGGGCCTACCGAGGATGGCGTTATACATCGAGGGACAGTCGACCGCGTTAGTTATCTGGCGAGGGCTCGCTCCAACCATCACTAGTAATGTGATGACCACCACCAAGTATAGCTTGTCCCTTGTGAACCCTACTAGGGGTGATGTGGTCGGTCAAAGCTTGTTTCTTCCAATCCCCATCTATTCGAAGGCGGATAAGTATAAGATGTCTATAGAGTTGTTGTTGTTGATAAGTCTTCTCCTGGTACAGTGGTTGGCTATGACTAGCATGACCACCAGGGCATCATCATGAGGGTGGTGAACCCCTCGGGAGTCTTCCTCTATAAATGTGATGTCCTCGGGAAAAATTTGAGGATACGTTTGGGATCCCTTAGTTGTGTATACCTCGCTTCTAGAGGATTTCATGGCTTGTGCATTCGCCCTTCGTACTGATGTTGAACTACCACCTCTTGTAGATCCTCTTGCAATGACTTTTATTTCCCAAATTGGCTCAGGCTCAACAATCCTCCGGCTCAGGGATTCTACCACTCCTTCTGATGATGTTTAAGGTCGACCTACTATGAAGTGCATGAGTATGCCTCGCCTGATGAGCTCTTCTATTTGATCCCTTAAGTTTATACATTCTTCTTTATTGTGGCCTTGATCACGATGGAAATGGCAATATTTCTTTTGGGATCGCTTCTCTGGGGGACTCTTAAACTTCTCAGGCCACTTCAATGAGGGATTGTTTCGTATGTAAATGAATACTTGTTCAAGTGAGGAATTGAGCAGAGTATATACCTGCAATCTCTGGGCTGATGTGTGTACTTCTCTCGGTCGTACCGATCGGTCGGCGTCATCCCTTGGCCTTGTCGCACCATCGATTCCTTTTAGTCACTTGTCCCTTTTTCTTTTTGACAGTTCACGAAGCTCATTTCCTTGATCTCTCCTAGCTGCCATTGCATCCTCGGTGTTCATGTGCTTCTAGACGTGCAACATCAGTTCGGCCATACTATTCATAGGAGATTTAGAAAGAGAAAATAAGAAATTTATGGGTAATAACCCACCCATGAAGGCAGTAAGTACTACTTTCTCATCTGCCTCATCTACTTGCATTACCTCTTGGTTGAAATGGGAGACATAATCCCTTAACGATTTCCCTTGTTTAACATTGAGTAGATAAGTGGCCGGCCTACGATAGCATCTCCCCCCTATAAAGTGGCCAGCAAATAACTGGCTTAACTCTGAGAAGGAATTGATGCTATTGGGTTGAAGGCTGTTAAACCACTTTCATGATGAACCCTTCAGAGTTGCCAGAAAATCCTGTACATGACCCATCTGAATAATCATGCAGGAGCATTAAAGTTTTGTTAGTTTCAAGATGGTCGAACGGATCCTTGCTTCCATAAAACGGCTCCATCAGGGGAATTTCAACCTTCTTAGGGAGAGGATGTGACATGATCGTCATGGAGAAGGGGTGATCCGTCCTCTACACCAATGCTTCTACAGTAAAAGGAGTCTTGCCCCGAATAACTTCCATCACTGTGTTCAGTTTATCCTGCATCTTCTTAATATAGTTCTCTTATTTGGCGGTGGTTCTTACACCCATGTCACTGGTATGTTGTGACGCTGAAGCTCCTGGGCCTTAGTTGTTGTCTTCCATCTCCCTTCTAAGTTCTTCCATCTCTAGTCTAGGGCGCATGCCTTCCTAGGTCTCTTCATCACCCAAATGTTGGTGCTCCGTTCATTCCCTAAGCTTGTGGCCTATGGACTAGCTCTCAATTCTCATGTGCCATTCGTTCCATGTTGAGATTAAGATCCAGTAACCTTTGCGCCAAGCTTGCAATTTGGGCGGCTTCAGCCTCCCTCATCATATCTACAAAGGATGCATTCCGGCGAGCTTCCATCATCCCCGATCAAGTTTCCACCATAGGACCTTTGTTCTGCTGGAATCTTCTTTCAAGCGGATTCCCACAGACAGCACCAACTGATGATGCCAAAATTTGGATCACAAAGATGGTCCTCTAGCAGCCTTCAATTTTGATTTACCGCTTCCTTCTCCCCTGCATATAAGTAACAAATGACATCGGTGTGGTGCAGGCCAACACCTCTTCGACGCCAAGTTAGGGATCTTTTTTCTTGAGAAATCCTCTCTCTAGGAAGTCATTGTACTTACCTCCCATTGGGGAGTTTTGTAGTTCTTATATGAATCCTCTTTTTCCTTTATGAATATTCTTTGAGTTAGTTATGTAAAGGTGGAGGAGTGGTACACGTGTTGGTATCGAATTGGTCACTATTCTATAGTCTTCTATATATTGTAACCATTTTTGTCTTATATGCGATCGGCTCGACTGTTATAGCTTATCTGTTACGTTGGAGGTGGCAAACAATCATTCCCGGTCGTTCGCTTTCAAGGATCAGTAGGTCGGTAGTGGGGTCAGTCATCAGTCTGCTCCTCTGATGAGCCGCTCGGCACTGGGGTCGGTCATCAATTTATTATTCCAACTAGTAGCTTGATGTAGGAGTTGATGGTATGAATTAGTAGCGACCGCTTGACGAGTGGGGTGGACCTGGGCTAACTGGGGTGGTTTATCCAGTTAATCGATTTGGGCGATCTGGATCTGAATCCTCCATCATCAGAGACATTAGGCTCATGCAAGGAATCGAAAGACATCCAAGAAACATTTGAGTAATATGTAAAATCTGTAAGAGGCATTTTATCAAACATATAGAGTGCAAGAATTAAGGGATTCAAAGGAAATCAAAGGGGAAACCCAATATTCACCATAAGAAACCTTCCACACCCTACATCA
>JAOXJP010094754.1:0-14571 GCA_025762735.1 Platanus orientalis | reverse complement strand
GGAGGGAGGCAAGGAGAGAGAGAGAGAATGCCAGAGAGGGAGGGAGAGAGAGACGTCGAAGAGAGAGAGGGAGGAGGCAGGAAGGAGGGGTAGTTTAGGGAAGGGTGTTTTGGGGAGAGGGTAAAAAAGGAATTTTCTTTTTGGGTGTGGTGAGGATTTTTTGGGTGCCAATAGCCTCTCCCTTTTATTTAACACTTTTTCATTCTTATTTATTTACCTAGATACCCTTACAAGATAGGAAAAAGACCTCTTACACCTAAAACAATATATTCCTCCATATTCCCACTCACACTCACAAAAGTGAGTTGTATAGGGTTAAAACTGTAAAAATAGTTTTCCAATGAAAAAATAGGTACCCATAAAACAGGATTCATAAGATTAAAACCATAAAAAAACAAATGTGTTCAAACGAACATTTGTTTAGAAAAGAAAAAAGTGTTAAAATGAACATTTGTTCCCCATTAAAAGAGGCACAAAAAAATAAATAAATAACCCATCACGGTGTAGGGACACGGAGGAACATACTGCTTTGGGTGTGGCATATCCTTGTATATATATTTAAGATAATGTCACATGATGTAATTTTGGATTTGGTGTCTTTTTTTTTTAATACCCATCTTTTAAACTAAGCATTTTTTTGGTCGTCTTTAACCCCAACACAAATGTGTCAATTATATATATATATATATATATATATATATATATATATATTCTTAAATGGTTGAATATTATTTGGGGCGGATGTATATATATCCGCATTTGGTTTGTTTATAATCAAATCTTTGTTAAACGAATCAAATATAGATGCATCTATATGCATCTATATTCGCCTTAATCGAATATAGATGCTTAGGCGAATAGTTGACAGCCCTATTGGCTCATATTCTCATTATCGATGATGCATACCCTTTTCGATTAATTTCTTTCAATGCTCTTCTTCTTCAACCCCTTTCCAAGTCTTTATTAAGGTTGTGTTTGGTAGCAAAGGAAGTGGCAAAAAGTGAATGAACGAAGAGTAATGGAAATGAAGGCTTTGTCTAGTTGCAATGGATATGGCAAATAGTGATGGAAATGGAATTGAAATAAAGGGTAGGAATAAATAAGGCTGCCAACGGTTGAATATGAGCATTTGTATTTGTTTATTTAATTGAATATTGGACCGAATTCAAATATTGTGTGGATATTTACTAAAACAATAAGGATCTATAAATTATAAAGATAGAAGACAATTGATAGATCAATGAGAAAAAAAGGGGAACTGACTACTGGGAGCTTTCTTTCATTCAAATTGGGAACGAGATGAGAAATGGGTTAAGGTTAAGGTTATAGTATTCATATGTTCTACTCTACATAACATGTCATGCAACATTGTAATATAAATATTAAATTTCAATAAATTCAAATATTTAATCGATTAATCGAATCAGATATAGATGCATTTGAATCGAATATTAGCGGATCAAATACAAATCAAATATGGATAATAAGGCATTAATTTTTATTTTAGTTCATGTGATTACTAAAAAATATATTGGAATTTTTCTTTTCTTTTTTATTTGTTAAAATGATCAAGGGAGTTCAATGAGCTATTCGAATCAAGTTAGTGTTGAGATAATCTTTGGTGTCAAGGTAATAGCTATGAAATTAAAAAAATAATAATAATTATGACAAAGTTACCCATCCTAGTGTCCTCCTCGATTCCCATTATCCCACCACCATCCATCTCCCCATCTCGTGGCCAGCAACCAAGACTCCTTGTTGATGTCGATTTAGGTTGTTATGGCTTTAATCTAGGAATAGGAACCACAAAATCTTGAGACCCTTGAGATTTCATTGATAAAGAAGCACAAGGAACTGACTGTGGGCATCAGGGATTCCTCGAGGGTGTCACAACCCAATTCAAAGTCCTTATTTGACCTAAATCAGGCTCGGACACTTAATGACACACCCCGAACATGTACCTCACCTTGGGATGATCTCGGATTCGAAGTGTGTGACCACTATTTCTTTACTTCTTTTCTTTTCTTCATTTCCTTTTAAAACCTTTATTTCTCCTAACAATATAGCATTTCGCCGTGGAATAATACTCATCACTAATTACATCTATCATTTTGCAGAAGAAAGTTAAACACCTACATGCATTCACATAAGTAGCAGAATATAAATTTGTCTAGCATCCATTCAAGACTTTCTAACTCATAATCGTTCTCCTTCGACTTAAGGAGTCAAAATCTTCATGAATCAACATTCAAAAGGAACCTTTAAAAACCATAAAAATTCAAATTCAATAGAGCTGAAATATTCAAAATCCATATGGTCTAAGGTAATAATGAAGTTGTACAAATCCAATAACAAATCAAAAACTAAGCTCTAACACTTCCTCTTGTGTCATCCTTCGTCCTTCAACTGCTTTCAAAGACTTCCAAAGAAAGCACATGTTCATTAGTCCTCAATCTGAAAAATGTTGTCACATGAGTGAGCTTGACAGAGTTGTAAGTAGTCATACAAAATATGCATGAAATAGGGCCAAGCGGAGCACGACAATATGAAATGTCAAATCATGTGTAGATATACATGCATTGGTGTAAAACAATTAACAAAAAAATGACCACAGACTAGAGAAGATACGGTCCACAAATATGGTTTAAAACAAAGTATGTACGATTCATTGTCCAACAAAACATATATCTTTCACTTTTCAAGCCGGAGCACTTTCGGTGTGTATGGATCACTTTTCAAACCTAAACACAGCTAATATAATCAAATATCCAATTCAAATCTAAACACATATCACAAAGCTTAGATACATATAGCTAACCTCACACTTTATCCTATGAGCGGGGTGCCATTATATTATTTCCTAATGGCAGGGCAATATTCCAATTGTATTTTCTCCCCAAGGGTAGGGTCAAATCACCTTATATGTCCCTAAGGGTAGGGTCGAATTGCTGTATAATCCCCAAGAGGAGGGCCAAATCATTGAACAACCCCAAGAAGAAGGTCAAATCATTGAACAATCCCCAAAATGAGGGTCGAATCATTGAATAATTCCTAAGAGGAGGGTTGAATCATTGATCAATCCCCAATAGGAGGGCTGGATCACTGAATCATTAAACGATCCCCAAGAGGAGGAATAAATCATTGAATGATCCGTAAGAGGGGAGCCACATCATTATAGAATTCCTGATAGAATGGCCACATCGAAAACATATACATATTTATATCTAAATTGGAATTCAAAACGAATAGCAAAATGATATCGATTGGCTTTCATAATTCATAATACATGCCTACTAAAATTCCACGGTTTATATCTTATAAAATAATTTGCCGATGACTGCAACACACATGACATACTGAATGCATGTAAATACAAGATGCTTGACCAATTTAGAGCACACATAAGGGACTGTGGAATCCGGAAACATTTTTTTCTCAAAATATAATAATAGAATGAAGCATTATAGCCAAATGCATCGAATCTCTTTTGAAAATCCATAAAAATTAATTTGAAAAACTCATTAGGGAAATATGGATAAATCTATATGTTTTCACAGCCACAAACCTTCAAGTAAATACAAATCTCAAGTTTAGAAATAAAGGTTTTAAGGCTCTAACATGGAGAACATAGAATCACTTGTAAACTTCATGGATAAACAAAGATTTATGAGATTCTATCAAGATAAACCATGTTCAAGTGAAATAAAACCATTTTCATGTTATAAAAATTGTAATCCATGGAGCTTAAAGCCTTAAACCTCAAAACAAAGATGTATCAAACATATTTTTGCCTTAGGTCTACAAGCACTTCTTATAGGGCTTCCTCTCCTTTAAGTTTTCTCTTCAAGAGATCCTCCAAATATTCTTGCTCTGCAATATTAATGGTGTGGAACACCTTAAATAGTGAAATCTAATGAAAAAATAGAAAAAACTTCAAAACCAAGCAAAATCTCTCACGGTGAGAGCTTATATGGCTTACCTTTCCAAATTAAGGGTTTTCTTCCTCCCCCCCCTTTTTTTCTTTTTTCTCATCTCATTTCTTTTTCTCTGTTCTAATTGTGATGCTCTTGTAACTCCCAAGCCGAACCTAACCCATTTTATGCACGAGGATCGGACGCAAACCGGATCCAGAGGGTGTGGAGGGCGCATGTGTGAACACAATACACACAATATGTTATAACAATGTGTGACAATATATTCACATACACACATTCTATATTATGGAATCCTTTCTAATATTCATTTCAAACTTTCACTTAGGACTTTTACTTATAATCCACATTTGAAGTTCACAATGGCAGCAAAATCAATTATCATTCACTAATCCACAATATCAAAATATGGCAACGAAAGCATCATATCATACGATTATGTCAATAGTGCAGCAGAGATACCATATCACCTAATCATATCAAAGGTGTAGAGGAAGTAATACTTTATATAAAAATTCACATAACTTCAAAGTAAAGTCTATGAACTATAATATTATATCCATCTACACAAGTCCGGGTGCCCTTTCACTCATATGATAAACAAAGAGAAAAGATACATCACTTTCCACAATAATGTATGTCTATAAAAATGGTCCAATGAGTCCACAATGCTCATAACTACTAGCAAAGGATAACTACGTTGTCATAGCAACTCTCTATATATGATGACTTGTCGCTAAAGTCTGTAATACCCTGCATTATACTTAAAGGGGTAAAAAGGTAATCTAACACATGTAAGGGTAAAATTGTCTAACATATTTAGACAGAACTTAGAGTAGTTTAGTAACCCTTTGGAGCAAACTAGAAGTGTAAGACCCAAGTTGGGCCTCAAACCTATCAAGTTATAAAGTTATCCTGATTTTGTATTTGGGGTAACTTTTTAGGCCCACTGACACACATCCCGAATGAATTAGAGTTTAGGTCATACCTTGTTATAAATATCTATGAGTCTACTTTCCAATTCATCAAACGGTGTGCAATTCTGATTTTTTTAGTAGAAGTTATGTCAATTCTCCCACATGGCGTCTGTACTGACAGGCCTACGTATTTGAGGTAACTTTTCGAGCACACTGACACCAATACAGACTGAACTAGGGTATTAACTATGCCTTGTTATAATGGTATTTGAGTCTATTTTCTAACCCAACAAACAATTTACAAAAATAAGTTTTTTAGAAAGAGTTATGCTCATTTTACTGAAATGTGTCAAAGCTGGAAGTTCAACGTTTGTGATCCAA
The DNA here is from genome assembly GCA_025762735.1 of Platanus orientalis. Taxonomy (NCBI): domain Eukaryota; kingdom Viridiplantae; phylum Streptophyta; class Magnoliopsida; order Proteales; family Platanaceae; genus Platanus; species Platanus orientalis. Next base: position 9,341 of record JAOXJP010094754.1, on the reverse strand, counting down.
GTCGTGATCGATCATGCATAAGGGGCACACCATTCAGGTGGTACCCATGATCAATCACAAACCCCATGATCGATCATGAACATTGTCTAGGCATAAAATCCATGATCGATCACAACTTGTGATCGATCACAAAACACCCATAATAAGAAAAATGTCTGAAAATTTACATCTTTATGTCATTTATGATGTGACTTGCCCCCATTTGACCCCTACACATGTGGGATCTTGTCTTAAATGAGTTATAATACATCTAAACCCTCATTTAAGTCATTTAAAATAAAAAGAGTAAAGGTTTGGGGGATTAGAGAAGCTTGGGAGATGAAGAGGGAGATTTTTCTCCAATTTGGTAAGTTTCACTACCAACTTTGAAAATCCACTAGGTTGGCTCATTTTTCTTATAGATTTTCATTCTCTATATGATTTACAGTAGTTCTACATCATTTTACAGAAGATAAAAGGGAAGGAAAGAAAGTTATTAAGGATTTTGGAGTCTGAGCTAAAAGGAAAACTGAAATAGTGTGTTTACATACTTGGTGTTCTACTCATTTGTTCTCCTACAAACTTCTTCATAGTTATCCCTTGTTTTGATTAGCATTTTGATTTCTATATCACTTGATGGTGAAGTCTTTGAAGTTTTGCAAGATTTCATCACTTGATTTGTAGATCCATGAGTTTAGGTGAGTTTTCATACATGATATGCTACTCCCTTTGATTTCCTACCATTTTCTTCATGGCTATTTTTCAATATGATTTTCATTTTAGTTTATTCATCACTTAGTTGTTAATATATGAAGTTTTGGTGGGTTCACATCACTTGATTTGAAGATCTATGAGATTTTAGTGAGTGTTCACACATGATGTGTTACTCTTTTGTTCTTCCACTATTTTATTCTTGTTTAATCTTTGTCTTAGTTGGTATTTGGCTTTCTATATCACTTGTTTCCTAAGTCCTTGAAGTTTGGTAAGTTTTCCTTCATCCTATAACTAAATTCATGAAAAATTAGTGAGTTCCTAAGTTGTTTCCTTTATTCCCCTATTTTTCTACACTTTTTCTATTTTTGATTACCATTTTGAGTGATATTGCAGATTTTCATCACTTGTTGCTAGATCCATGTATGTTTGATGATTTTATTGATCCTATGGAATGATTTCTTCCATTATGTCATGGTACAGGCTCTTATTTGTAGGAAATTTTGGATTCCATATGGGTATCACTAGATTTATTCATATTTAGACATTTTTCAAGTAAGATTTACTCATTTATTTGTTCTACGACCATTGATTCATTGAAATCCTAAGTTTCTCTCTATGATTGATTGTAATAAGATTTGATTCTTGTGAAATTTTAAAAGGAGAAATGATTACTATTCTTTATGCTCAAAGTTGTCTTGGTTTCCCTATACTCGAGGTTTCTATTCATATTATCATTGTTAGTTGGTGGTCTCTTTTTAATTTGATTAGTTCCAAACTTTGTCATGTGTTATATTTCATATGATAGTTAATCATTAATGCTATTATTATGCTTCTCACTTGATTGTCTCCACCTATATTTGATTCAATGAATTCCATATTAGTATCACTGCATCTACATGACTTGTTAGGACTTTTATGATATTGTCGATTTGGAAAGTTAGAAAATGAAGTATGAGCTTTTAGTTTTTGTGTGAGTATGAGCTAATTATTTTCCTTTTGGTTTAAACCCGAGCTTCACCTGGTTTTTCACAAACGAGTTTTGTTACATGGACATCTCTTGCACTATATCCTTATGTAGTTACATATTGTTCTATATATGCATGATTTTCAAAGTACCGCTCTGATTCCGAGGATTTTGTTTTAGGACCCAATCATCGGGTGACATTAATAGGTGAATATGACACTAGTTATCCACCACCCTTGATGCCCTGGGGGACTTTTATGGGCTAACCCTAACACTCTAGGAGATTTTTTTTGAGCTATATTGGTCTATTAACCCATTTCAATTCAGGTACCCAATCACCGAGTCACATTAATAGGTGAAGACGACACTAGTTTCCCACCGCCCTTGTTGCCCTAAGGGATTTTTTAGGCTAACCCTTGATGCCCTGGGGGATTTTTGTGAGCTAACCCTTAAAGCCCTAGGGGATTTTTGTGGGGTACACTAATCTAATGACCCATTTTTGGACCCAATCATCGGGTGACATTAATAGGTGAAGACGACACTAGTTGCCCACCATTTCTATTTGAGATTTCAGTTTTGTCAGGGACCCTATATGGATCATATGAGATTTCCATTTTGTAGAGACCCTACGTGGGTTGCATGATTTCAGTTTTGTTAAAGGACCTATGTGGGCTAATCTATTGGATTTGTTACGAAGTGTTTTAACGAGATTTAGTTTAGGAACCTACATGGGTTGAGTTGTTTATATCCGATGTGTGCTTTGTTAAAAATCCTTCATGGGTTATATGAGTTTGAGAGTTGCATTAGACTTCCATGAGCATGCATCTATTTTGATATCTATTAGCTAAGGCAACTTATTTGAGAGGTGCTAAGGCCTAATTATTTATAAGTATTTTTAAATCGAACATTTGCATTACACGTTGCACTTTCCTTATAAGCTACACATTACCTATTTCAGTTATGAGCTTTTGTTGATTTAGCTTATGCACTTCTGGAACCTTTACTAGATTCTGATTATTGTTGTAGTTAGATTAGCTCTTATATAATTCATCTATGTTGATTTGGTATCGTTTCGTACTCGTGGCATTCGATCTATTTTGTGGGACATTATGTATGTTCTCCCGTGGGCTTTATAGCTTACTCATGTTTTTACCACCCTTTCAAGTGGTGTCTACTAGTATCTAGTATCTTGCAGGTTCGACCGCATGGATGGATAGTGAGAGAAAGGGCTACTTGTTTACTTCTTTATATTCCTTTTATGTTCAGCACTTATTCATGTATGAATAAGGATTTATGTTGATAGATTTTATATTGAGGTACTTATAATTATGTTAGAGATGTTTTGTTGGTTGGACAGTTTAGAGGCCCATATGATGTTATTATTTATTTGGAGACTGTAACTTTGATGTTGGATGTTGGAGATACTATTGATTTCTTCTAGCTGCATAGTTTATAATGTACACATTTATATTTTCGCTACACCCTATGGATGGATGTTGTTATCTTATGGTTATGTTTCTGTTGCACGTGTTTTGATAAGTGAGGATATTTAAATGGGATAGAAGAATGAAAAAATATATATATTGCAAATAAATAAGATAAGTATGTAAGAAACCCCTTCCATAAAGAAAGGATAATGTCACACTCCGAGATCCGTGATGCCGTGCACGTGTGCTTCCGCATATATTACCCCAATTTTCGCGTGTGAGTTTTAGAGTGTGACAGAGTTAGTATCAAAATAGCCAGGTTTGGATTTTGTAGACTATATGGTGACTATAGTTTGGATTTGTACTCTTTTTATTTGGAGATGAGTTATTTTGGGAGATTCATTTGGATTATGTTAAGTCAACGGAAACGATATTGAGGATTGTTTGATCTATGACCTTAGAGTGATTCTTATACATGATATAATCTTGATAGATACAAGTATTTGACTATCATTTTAGTGCTTATAGGTGAGGATGATGCCTAGGAAGAGTGCTAGAGCTGTTCCAGACACTCCACGACCGGATGATCATGGCCCAACAGGTGTTTGGGAGGCTATCAGTAGCCTAACCGAGGTAGTGCAAGAGCATGTTGTGGGTGGTGTACAACCTAGAAACAAAGAGGTTGTGCAAGAGGATAGGACTGTCGAGAGGTTTCGTTGCATGGGACCTCCCGAGTTCCATTGTACTTCTAATCCCATTGATGTAGAGGCCTAGTTGATGCAGATTGAGAAGATCTTCAAGGTCTTGAACTATCCTGAGGACCAAAAGGTGAATCTGACGGGTTTAGCTGGAGGATATACAGTTTATACAACACAAAAGGGAAGTAAAACATATATAACAGTAGACATATTGATCCAAAGTATATGGATAAAACAAAGTACATAAGTGCATGCATCAACAATAATTTGTATTTATCTCTACTATAATCAAGTATGTTCATACTCCGAAAGACTAAGTGATAATCTAAACCAAGACATTCCCAAGACATGCATGTACTAAAGCTACCATGTGCCATGTGCCAATTACCATATACTACATAGAGAAATAAATGTATATGGAGTACGAAAGTATACTATATGGCATATGTCAAAACCACAATGATCCAAATACCAAATAGTTGTCAAATACTAATGAACCAACAAAAGATCCCGACAAATCCAAATTCGAGTCCAAACCAAATAACCCAAGTGGAGTTCCAATTAAACCAAACCATGTGTTGTGCCACTAGGGTCGTCTTCACCTATTGATGTGACCAGATGATTGGGTACCTGAGATTCTCTGAGCAAATATATAGTTCATTCGCCAATTATGTGACCCAACAGTTGGTTACCTGAGGTTCACTAGGCAAATATATAGCTCATTCACCAATTATGTGACCTAGCAGTAGGGTACCTGAGATCACTGGACAAGTATATAGTTTGTTCTCCTAATGACAGCCATCACTGGATAAATAGTGTCCCTTCTCCTAATAGAAATCATCACTAGATAATTGGTGTCCCTTCGCCTAATGACGGTCATCACTGAGCAATTGGTGTCCCTTCGCCTAATGGTAGTCATCATTGGACAACTGGTGTCCATTCACCTAATGACGATCATAACTCATGCACCAACCCACTTAGGGGTATATCATACCAAATCCATGTTTACAAATCCAATACTAAATCTATGCTTATACATAGTAAAATAATTACTATATAAGTATGTCATATATGAAAAATATCCATGTGTGCATGCTCATAAATATTACCAAAACCGAGGAGGTAAACCATATTTAAGGGCTTAATACCAATATGAAAGTATAGATGTTTGTACCAACCCAAAGGCATATATGATGTTCATGAAAGTGAAATCGTTTCATGTTAAGTACTACCAATGACATAACTAAATAGCCCAAATGTTCACAAAACTCATGAAGAAATCCAAGTGAAATGCCTTTTGAAAACACTGAAGTAAATCATTCCAAAGACAACATGCTCATGCCACTAGACATTCTCCAAGTGGTGCAAAGACCAAAGTATTTACACATGAATTCTAAGATCCTAACATGGGAATCTATAGAATATCACAAATTGTTATAAGCCAACGTGTATTTGAAGGAATTCATGAAAGTGAATAATAAACTTATGCAATGAATCCAAAGGGATCCAAGAAACATATAAATAGTAAGAGAAAACAAGAAGAGACATTTTATCAAACATGTTTAGTGCAAGAATTTAGGGAACTCGAAGGAAATCAAAGGAGAAACACAATTTTCACCACAATAACCTTTTCAATTCCTACAACCCATGTAAATCAAACTCCTAAACTCCATCACATAGAATAGGGACCATCCAATCCATTTCACGAAACTCGATTTCCAATAACATAACTCCATAACCCAAGAGATCAAAGAAACCAATAAAGAAATTACTAACTAATATGATCACATCACGAAACTATGATTCATCACTAATAAATCATCATTCTCAAAGGATAGAAGTGAATCCACAAAAACATGGCTTACCAACAACAAATCTAAGATCCTATGAAGGGAAAGTGTGCATAAAATACATATCAATTCACAAAAGATTTTTACTTTTGAGTTTGAAGAGGATTCTTCACCAAAAACCTATTTACTTTGTCCAAAGCTCCTTTATCTATAAGCCAACAAGGTATTCCATTGTTAGAATACATAAACTAAAATAAAAAAACTCATATCCATAACCATTTAAGCTAGATCTATGAAGAAAATCACCAATTCTAGCATATTTTCAACGTTGGGAGTGAAACTTACCAAATTGAGAAAAAACTCCATCTTTCTCTCCCAAGCTCTCTAATCTCTTTAACATTTATTATTGTTGTTTTAAATAACCTAAATAAGGGTTTAGAAGGGTTATAATTTGTTAAAGACGAGATCTCACATGTGTGGGGTTCCAACCAAAGCAAGTCACATCACAAAAGGAAAAAAGTTATAATTTTGGTAACTTTCAACATTTTCTCAGCTCTAAACGGTCAAGGGTTTAGTGACTGGTTAAGCTTGATCGATTAAGGCACATGCCCCATCTCCTTGACTTGTGTGCATCCCTGACCAATTATGCACACGGGTTAGGGATTCTGAACTTTTAACTCAGACACCCATCAGTAAACTGAGCATAACATTTTCTAGAAAATTCATTTTTATCAAATGTTTAAAGCATTAGAAAGTAGACTCCTAGATATTTCCAATGATATGGCTTGCACTCTAATTCACTTAGGATTGGTACAGGTGTGCCCATGAAGTTACCCTAAATACACCATCGGGATATCTTTCGAACTTGATAAGTTTAAGGTCAAACTTGGGTTATATATTTCTAACTTGTTCCAAAAAGTTTCTAAACCACTATATGGTCTATTTAAAACATGTGAGATGATAATTTTACTCTCACAGGGCAAAATTATAGTTGTGCCCTTTAAATGCAACACGGGGTGTTACACAATCACCAAGATCTTCGATCACCGTAGAAGAATAACCCATAAATGAAAACCCAAGGCTGGTGTACCATGGCCATGATCAATCACCAACCCCTTAATCAGTCACACAATGATCGATCACCAAAGAGAAAAATCTTCATCAAGATTTGTGTCAACACGTAATTTGCTTTATTTTTGTGGGAACCCACATGTAACGACCCTAGACCCTAATTTACCTCATTTTATGGTTAAAATAAGATATAAAGAAGGAAAGATAGAGAGAGGGAAGGCCTTAGGAAAGGATAAGGGTTCTTCTTCTCTAAGGAGCTTGGTAAGCCCCAAAAACTTAAACGTAGCTCAATTTTTTATCTAGTTTCAATTTTTTATTATGTATTCTAAGTTTTATGGATTTTGACTATGAATCTATGGCTTAATTTCAGTGAAAGTAGGGGTTTCCAAGGAAAAATGAATTTTAGAAGAAGAACCTCATAGAAACAAGGAATAGAAGCATTTTGTAAGTGGATACACATTTTATGCATAATCGTCCACTCTTAGGTTCATAGAAATGTGATTTCTACTCTATGTTGTGAAGATTTGTGGTTTGTTCTCTGTAGAATTGGTTTTAATCCTAATTTATTTGGTTTGAAATTAATTGAGATGTTTTCTACTCTATCTTCATGAGTTTTTGGAATATGATTCTAGTTACATGATGATGGTGCCTCTGGTGGGCAAGTTTTGGGAATATCTACTTTAATAAGGGAGATATTGGGATTAGATTCATATGGTTTGGACGATGAAGAAGCTTTCATGTAGTGTGGCTTTGATTTTCCCTCGAATTCCTAAATTTATGATATTTATCCATTTGTTTTAATGTCATATGATTAGTTCTCCATGATTTACAAGTCTTTTGACATGCCTACGGAATTTTTAAATAAACCTAATGCCCACTTTGATGGATTCTCTACTTCATGTTAATCCATGTTGATTTATGCTACTTCTATTAAGTCCCATGTTAGAGTTTTAGAATTCCTATGTTACATCGAGCTTTGCATCTCTTGGAAGTCTTGATAACATGATCATATTGTTTTTATCAACAGTTACTTCAATAATTTCATGGAGCATTTCATTTGGGTTTCTTGCATGAGATTTTAAAGCATTTAAGCTATTTAGTTTTTATCTTGAATTTCGTTTGGCATGAAAGGGTTATATAATCCCTAGTTTTCTATACATCATAGTTTTGATCCAAGCATCCACATTTATAATTCGTTTTTGGTTCTTGCATGAGATTAACACTTTGGTTTTTGACTCTTTATGAGATTGGACACATGAGTATCTTTATATGGTACACTTATGTAGTAGTTATATTACTTTACATAATCATGGACTTGATGGATCAATTTTGGATTTGTGGATTTTGTTATGGTACCCTTATATGGGAATTGCCCTTATTGGGCTCGGAGACCCTTATATGGGTTGATCATTACTATCCTTTACATCACATCAATAGGCAAAGGGGCAATACTTGCCCAGTGATTTCAGGTACCCTGCTGTCAGGTTACATCAATAAGCGAAGCGGCAATATTTGCTCAGTGATTTCAGGTATCCTATCATTGGGTCACATCAATAGGAAAAGAGGTAATACTTGTCTATTGATTTCAAATACCATACTGTCGGGTCACATCAATAGGCAAATGGGCAATACTTGCCCAATGATTTCAAGTACCCAATCATTGGGTCACATTAATAGGTGATGACGACCATTGTCATGCCCTGAAACCCATACCAGTAAAGCCATGAATTTTAATACATGATATTAACACTTTTAATCATTTACATATAAACTTTCTGTAAACTTCTTCACCTTTTACACATTCACATGCAACAAAATAATTCGTTAATCACATACCATTAAACATAATCATTCATCACATTCCCACACGTCTGACCTGTATATAAAATCCATAAATCATAATTTTTCGAGAACACATAAACTTATATAATCATAAAATCATAGTCTAACATTCCAATCAAAATAATCCATAGTCTGACATAAATCAATAAATAATTCAATTGATAAAATCCATTACTTATTATATCCCTTTCAAATAAACTGAAATAAACTAATTGAATTAAAATAAATATCATGTCTCTAAACTGAAATTTAATAACTAAAATAAAATATGTTTGGTCTCTAGCTCTCTTTATCTAGAATTGCTACTCTGCGATCTCTTCATCGTCTGTGATGTTAAATTGGATTAAGCTTAACAAACTCAATAATAAAACAATAAACTAAAGGAAATATTGGATCAAGACTTAACACAATTACAAAAAATAAAACATATACTTTTCATATTTACTAATCATATACAGAATAGTACAATTCATAAATCAATCTTTTACAATACTAAGCATCTTATAAAAACTATAATTTTATCTACATAACAGAAAAACAATGTTAATCATATACTTTTAACTTGAATATAATAGTACAGATCATAAACATATATCATATCATAGTACAGAATGTATATATGATATCAAGCTAGTACATATAATTAGGGGTAAGCATGGGCCTAGGCCAACCCAGCCCGACATTTAGCCTGAAAAAGCCCGACCCATGGCCAGAGCCGAGCTTGGGCTACCTTGGCCCGGCCCAAACTTGTCTATGTTGCATGTATGTATGTATGTATGATATACAACTTATTAAGGGACTGTTTGGCAGCCACCTATAATGTAATCATTTCATTTCAAATTTCTAAGGCATTTAT
>JAOXJP010094743.1:0-14571 GCA_025762735.1 Platanus orientalis | reverse complement strand
CAATAAAGACCATGTGAAGATCTTTCTTCTTTTCTCTATACTTTTCCATCAATCGCTGAAGCAGGAAAATAGCTTCAGTTGTGTTGATCTCCCGGGTATAAATCCAAATTGATTTTCAGACACTTTAGTTTCACGTCTTAGTCGATGTTCAATCATTTTCTCCCATAATTTCATTATATGGCTCATAAGCTTGATCCTAGGATAATTGGTGCAATTTTGAATATCTCCCTTATTCTTGTATATAAGGACCATAATACTTTTCCTTCACTTTTTTCATGGCATCATAAATCATGGGTTTTGGCTAAGTTAATTAATTTATTGTTAGCATGGTATCATAACCAAGTCAGGTCACAAGTTTGAATCTTGTTGGAAGTATTTTTCCGGATGTAGTGGTGTGCGCATGTGTATGTGTTATGTGGATTCACACCAAGTTCCTCAAGTGTGTTCCCAAGAGAAAATTGTGTTCCTCCTGAGGGGGGGTGTTGAAGTGATGTAGCAGCCATAGATTGACTTCAGAAAAAATAGCTATTATGGAGGCCACAACCCAAGAATAATTCAAAGAAGAAACTGGAAAATCAAGGGTAGTTTAGGACTTTTCAATTTCGGGATTTTATGTAATAAGGCTTATTAGCCAAGGGTATTTAGGGGGGGGGGAAGAATAAAGTGATGGTCAACAACACAATTTATCTTTTAGTTGGGTCAATAAGTCAATATGTGGGACCCATTAGAGAGCTGGTCAGCAGCCTCTCTATAAGTGGTTATTAGGAGTTTTTGTTTTTAGAAATCCTATTATTAAATAAGTCCTTATTTATCGAAAAAATTATTCTTAAATAAGTCCCAAGGGAGATTAGGAATTTCTATTTTGAGAGTTTCTAAATTTTATGTTCTTAAATCTACTAGAGTTACACAACATGAAGTAGGGCAGCTTATGAATGAAATCTATTAGGAGCTTATTTTAATTCATAATACATTTGTATTATAATACTTAATAAATATATATGCATTCATTAGAATTTGATACATAATGATTGAAAAATAGATTATAATCTAATTGGATAAACATAAAGGAACAAGTAAATTTTCTTCTTCTTCTTCTCGCTTCTCCTTCCTCCTTTTATTTCCCTTGGAATTTATCGTTATTCATATGCTTTTTGAGCACAATGCCAACATTATGCAATTTTATACTATGAAAGGGGAATATTCGCTTGATACATTGACATTTATATCATGTGGACAGAAATATTGAAGTTTTATGTAGTTAATGTTTTGTTCCAATGTATGTAATATTTCGTGTTGGTCTTGGTTGACATGGACATAACTTGGGTGACATATAGAACATTTCCATATATTTGAAACCATGATTTTACATCGCAAAATAGCGGCAAGACTAAGAATTTCCCTTACCCCCCCCCCACTTGAAATATTTCACTTTCTACAAATTTATATACACCTCAAGAACCCAATATGTCTCGCATCAGCCTCAAAAAATCATCATATCATTAGTGAATTGAAGCTGAGAAATGGATAAATCACCTCCCCTACCCACCTTGAAACTCGTAATGTATCCATTCCACTCTTTGAATAATCCTACTAAGAGCCTCACTGACCATGATAATAGGAAAGGGGAAAAGTGGTTTCCCTTAACCCTCTAGAAATTTGAAATAATCCTTCCAAAACACCATTCACTAAACTAAGAAAGAGACAGATCTAACACAAGACTTCATCCAACTCCTCCAATTATCCACAAACCCCATTCTCCCCAATGTGTAATCCAAGAACTTCCAAATGTCACGGTCATAAGCTTTTCAAGATCAAGTTTACAATCGATTCCTTTTCTACCCAACTTTTACCTCTCATCCACATATTCATTCGCTATCATAACTCCTTTCAAAATTTGTCGTTCATCCAGAAATAACCAATTGAGATTGAGAAATAATGCCATTTACAACCAATTAAAGTCTTACGGTCAAATCTTTAGAAATAATCTTATAAAAACTAATTAGAAGGCTGAAAGGACAAAAATCCTTCAACTCCTTACCAGCCTTTTTCTTAGAGATAAGAGCAATGAAAGAGTGGTTCAGTTTCCTATAAAACCATTCAGAATCATAAAACTCCACGAAAACTTTCATTAGGTCAACTTAATAATATTCCAACACATTTGGAAAAACGAAACCATGAACCCATCCAAACATGGCACTTTATCCCCCAATCATTCCTCTAATGACAACCAAACCTCCTCTTGAAAAGGCCTCTCTAATATCTCACTATCAACCAAGGAAATGCAATCAAAATCTAAATCATCAATAAGAGGTCTTAAAAAAAATCTTCTTTAAGCAATTTCTCATAAAAGGAACCAATTTCATTTTCATCTTCAACCAAGTTTTGGGTCGAAGTCCCATTCCCTTCCAAGCCTCAAATAGAATTATTAATCTCTCATAGAGGCCAACTTGTGAAAATTTATGATTTTTATAACCTTTTTTAGCCATTTGATTCAGAACCTTTGCTTCGAAAAGCTTTCTTCTTTGACCAACATTCTTTCCGCAATAACTCTATAACACCTTTCAGACCCAGAAAAAGGCCTCTCTTCCTCAATCTTATCCAACTCAATAATCCTCGCTAAACATCCATCTTGATCCTCATTCATGCCACTAATGTTGGCCTTATTACAGTCTTTTAATTTGCACCAGAAAATGGAGTAAATGATGCTTCTTCAAAAGTTACATGAGGATATACCAGGGTTGCTTTCTTTTCGTGTACATACCTAAAGAATCATTCTTGTGCCACAATCCCCTTAACTATAATCATTGGCTCTTCACAAAAAAAATGGAGTAAAGGAAGCTTCTTCAAAAGTTACATGAGGATATTCCGGGGTTGCTTTCTTTCTTCTTGTACATACCTAAAGAATCATTCTTGTGCCAAAATCCCCTTAACTACAATCATTGGCTCTTCCTTCAGTACAACTGCCACAAACAAACAAGGACGAATAAAAACAAGGATATGCAAAAGAGAAGACACATCTTCACCAACACACTCCTCTAAAGAGGAGTCTTCATAGAGAAAAAAAATGGGACTGACTCAACAAATGTGACATCAATTGGTACAAAACTCATACGAGTTTAGAAGTGATGACTTGGAATTAATGGATAGTAGATGGATTGTTGTAGATCCAACGTTTTGTAGAACGAAGAATAAAGGAAAGAGAAATACGTATAGATGGGACAATAGTATGTGTGTATTATACAACAATGCTTCTTATTAGTATATGTGTCTTTTCATTTACTATATGGTATAGTATTTAATCAATACTATACTAAATACATTTAAAAGAATTATAATATTGTCCCTCATACATGGATTTTCCTACACACAGCCTCAAGCTGGAGAATAAAGATCCCACAATCTAAGCTTGCCAACAACAGACGAAAATTACATACTATGTAGCCCCTTTGGTGAAGACATGCAAGTTGATCCCCAATTTTCCCAAAATAGCATACAAATGGTTCTAGACTTTAGATGATCAATGATGAAGTGATGGCCTACTTCCATGTGTTTGGTATTATCATGCTAGATCAGACTGTGTGCGATATTAATCACTACCTTATTATAACTATATCAGTCTTTAGATTAGAAATCTAAGTTCAGTTAAAAGGATTTAATCATAAAAGTTAGCAGATTCCATTACCTATAAACCGGAATTTTGCCTTTGCACCTGACTTTGCCATAATAAACTGCTTTGTACTTTGCCATGCCACTAAGTTGCTGACGTAGGATGCCTTAAGGCATCAGATGTCCTGTAGATTAAGTGCCCAAGAGGAATCTAAACAAGGTACAGTTAGGTTGGAAGTCACTCCCAAAAATAGGAATTAAACATATTAAAGAAATACGAATTCTAGAAGTTCCAATTATTGGTCAAAACTAAGACAACACAGAAAGTAGGGTTAGGGTTCTCATATTAGGGTGAAACTTTATAGGATTATAGGGTTATGAATAAAGATTTAATCCACCAAATTTAAGCATAAACGGATTAGTAAAAGTATACAAGATAATCATAAGTCAAATCTATCCTAGAAAATCAAGGAGAATATAACAGTAGAAATCATCCCAATAACAATAAGAAAAAAACAAGACAAAGAATGAAGCTTCAAAACTTCAAGAGAAACCTATATTGTGGCCATAAGGATGGTTTCCAACGTAGCAGAACTCATGGATGCTTGCTTTATAGATGAACAAATCCAAAAAGTAGAAGAGATAATAAAGAAGAAAACACCTAGAATCACTCTATGGTTCCTAGGAATCACTCCAAGGGTTTTGGAATCACTCAACCAAACAATGGTAGCAGCTAATATTCAATATTCATTCATTCATTCCCCAAAACTAGAGTTACAAGAAACATTTATATGTTCCAATAGGTGGGGCGTCCGGCCCTATTGGACCAAATTACATAAATGCCTCTGCACAAAAAGTGTGTAAAAAACATCTATGACTCCCTACCAACTTAACCAAAACCTATGAAACTTTAAAAACCACTAAAAGAAGACTCATATAACAAAACCTAATGATTACACACCACATCTAACAAATAGAAAATTACAAAAAATACCCCTAGGTGCATAAAAACCCATATAAATAATAAATAAACATAAATAAAAGAATTGATCTCAAATGAGATCCCAAGACCCATCATCGTGCCACATTCAATGCTTGTTGATTAGCCTTCTTTCTCCTAGAATAGATCTTTAAATGATGTTTAGGATCCCCATCAGATGCCTCCCAAAAGAATATAATAATCGAAAATAAACCATCGATCTACAATGGAACCAACCCAATCAACATCTCTATAAGCCTCTACACAATGGTGACCTCTCCAAGCATATAATCTTGTATGAAGCTTTTAAATGAGATCATGTAGGTGCATGCATGAATTAACTTATAACACTAACAACATAAGCAATATTCGGTTCCGTAAGCGATAAGTAGATGAAGCAGTCCACCAATCTCTGATATCTTTTAACATCAAGATGAAGATTAGTCTTATCTTCTTCCAATCTATGATTTAAGCCAATAGGGGTCTCACATTACAACATGTCAAGTCAGTTTCTTGTAGAAGATCAAGGGCATATTTCCATTGCGAAATAAAGATCCCCTTCTAGAAACTAGCTACCTCAATTCAAAGAAAATACTTCAATTGTCCCAAATCCTCAATCTCTAATTCTTCAACCAATCTTTCCTTGAGACGTCTCGCTTCAACTTCATCATTCACAATTTCAATGTCAACTACATAGACAATCAATGTAGTCGAATTGTCCCCTTGACGCTTCACAAATAGCGTGTAGTCTGCTTGGCACTATATGTAACCACCTTTCACCATAAAGTTGTTGAACCATTTGAACCATGCTCTTAGAGATTGTTTAAAGCCATAGAAAGCCTTTTTTTAGCTTACACACCTTTGCTTTATCAGTTGGATATACCCTTCCAAAAAGAGGCTTCATGTACACTTCTTACACATTGTAAGACACAAGCATAAAAGACAACAAAAACAAATGTGTGAAACGAAAGAGACTAAGGCAATGTATGAAACAAAATGGATAAATGATGATAAGTACAAGATCTTCTACCCTCTCTGTGAGTAATAAGAACATTAAAATCATCAGGAATGTTGAAGGATTACCTGTTCCAGGTATATTTGAAGAAGATTCATAGTGAGAAACATACAGAGAATCCTTTGCTTCAAACAACTTCTTCCTTTTCACACACACCTCATATGGCTTTGTCACCTTTCCTTTGACAGTCTCCCCTTCTTTACAAACACCAACATCAAAAGAATATGCACAAGAACAGGCAAGGGTAACAACGACTAAGAAGACATCTCTTCATTACAACTCTTCCCCTGAATAAAAGTGTTCGACAAAGGGAAAAAAATGAATCAAAGGATGTGACATCCATGAAGACAAATCGTTTATGAGAAGAAGGATGGTAACATCATTATCCCTTTTAAATAACAGCATAGCCAAGAAACACACGTCCAAGAACCTTTGAGTCTAATTTAGACCTATCAAATTTGGGTTCATGGACAAAACAAGCATAACCAAAGGTTGTTTGAGGTATGAGAAATAACTGAGATATAAGAGAAAGATGCTTAAGAGGTGCTTTGTGACCAAGCACACGAGAGGAAAACATGTTCACCATAAATGTAGCAGTGTGAAGGACCTTTAACCAAAAGTTTTTCAAAACATGCATAGTAAATAAGATAGCACTTGTAATTTCTAGGAAATGGCAATTTTTCCTTTTAGTCACTCCATTATGTTCAAGAGGATGGGAACAAGGAGTCTAATAGAGAATATTGAATTTAGAGGGATAAGAGGAGAGACCCTCAGACATGCATTCAGCACCATTGTCTAAACACATAATGCCAAAGTTGGCATCAAACTATGTCACAACAATTATGAAAAGATTTTAAGGCTAAACAAACATGACTCTTAAGCTTTAAACATATAAACCTAAGTATGCGAGAAAAGTCATTTACAAAGGTAAAAAATAGCAACAACAACAACAACAACAAACAGCCTTATCCAAACTATTTGGGGTCGGCTACACGAATCCTGTTCCGCCATTCCGCTCTGTTTAGAAACGTAAAAAATAGCAATAATCAAATAATGAAAAAATAAGGGTAAGCACCCACACATACGTATGCACAATAGAAAATAGAACATGTGAGTATCACTAATTGAGTAAATAGATTTACAACGATTAGACAACTAACTTGATTCACAATGCACTCCAAAAGTAGAAGTAAAAGATTACAGAAACATTTCTTCAACAAGGAAAAAGATAGGTGGCCTAAACAATTATGTCATTGTAACAACGTATTAGAAGAAGCAACATCCCTAGTATTCTAAACAGGAAAACTAACTTGTAGTGAGGTGTTCTAGCTCCTTTCCTCATATCCTTTACCAAGTATCTTCTTCATCACCAAATCCTAGAACACGCAATATAAAGGAAAGAGACACTGCAGTGATGACTAATAGCTGAAAGGTTCAAAGTAAACTTAGGAACATGAAATACAAAGAACAATGAGATAGTGAAAGTAGCTATAATAGTTCTTAGACCAGAATCAAAAGAATAAAAGCCATCAACTATTTACACTTTATCAATAAAAGCCATCAACTATCTACACTTTATCCCAACCAAAACAAAAGTGATAGAAGGAGAAAAGAGATGGCACACCAATCATATGACGAGTAGCCCCTAAATCAATGATCTAAAGACTACTACAAGCTGGAACAAATGCAGTGAAGACTAATGTTGATACTTGACAAAACAAAGGAGGAGGTAGGCACTAACAAAAGAGGCCCCAGGTGAGCCACAAATCAATGGAGAGACTTTAGCTCCTCACGTAAGGTGGCAACATTCAACGACTCCATGGAAACATGCACAAGCCCATAAGAGATGGATGACACTGTATGACTATTGGATAAACTACTAAATCTATCACCTCTTCGACCTCCTCCAATATAACCACTGGAGACGTATCGGCTCTGCTAGTCCTAAGGATGACAATGGAGATCCTAACATGTTTCCTTAGTATGTCGTGAACGGCCACAATGCTCACAATGAGGCGACGCTTTTCATCAGATATGGTACCAAGTCATCTATCACCTCTCCCATGAGAGATGACTACAATTTGACTGAGGATGACTACAACATAAGACTTCGCCACCTCTCTTCTCTACGGAGATGGGAATAAAGGTCAAATAGAGAAGGAAAAGGATGATGAAATAGAAGCTAAACCTAAACCTACACATACTATAGGCTTAGTCCTTCCTATAGTTACCAAAGCGAGAAGCGAAAGCAGGAAGCAATGCGAAAGTGAGAAACAGGAAGCAAAGCTTAATAAATCCTTAAGAAACGAGAAGCGAGAAGCGAAAAACGATAATAAAGTAAATAACTATAAGTTATAATCAATAATTCCAACTACAACACAATAAAGTGAATAAACTTAAAGAAAGTAAAAAATAAAAAACAAAAGCTATACTATATAAGTAACAAAGAATCGTGATATATAAATTAACATGCAAACCATTTGTTATTAGTATGACCAACCATACTTTAGATTTTATCATAATTAAGAATTTTTGTAGATAACGTACATCTTAAGAGTCAAAACTAAAAAAGACCTTATATAAAAACCATTGGATTTGAATCTCTTTTATTGGATTGAAATAAAATAATATAAACAATTAATTCAATACTAAATCATATTTTTTCATAAAAACTCAGTATTAAATCTCATAGATAATATTTTATTCAATACTAACAACATAGGACTTAGATTAAATAAAATACAATATTGTTTCTTGGATTGCTTCCTAGTTGATTCTCCAGATATTTCTACTCGCTTCTCCAGAGGCTTCCACTCGTTTCCCTAAGTAATTTTTACTTACTTCACAATGCTTCCCATGTTTAGGAAGCGTTCTTCCCACTACTTGGGGAACCATAATGAAATTAAATTCCCAAACAAGCTTCCCACCTTATACCAAGCTTCTCTACAACTATGGTCCTTCCTAAAACTCGAGCACCCAATCCTCCTTCATGAAGCATTGAGCTGCAATATCTGTCAGAGTATCTGTCAAATTAGTAAATGGAAAGAATAGGTAGTGGTCAATCGCTTCCCATATACGACAAAGGATGGTATAGTAAGCAGCTATGATTTGCTCCCCAATTTGTCACACCCGAATGTAGCTCATATACACCCCCTATTTGACCCACTTTGGAGTATATCTATGTCATTCAGACCCAAATGTCCTTTGCAGTGTGTCAAAACAAGTATGTATTGCTAATACCAAGGTACATAGAATTAATCAACAGTGACATAATTAATGCATCTTCAACTTGCCATTTAGAGTAGGTAGGATCATTCAACGTAGGGACTTTAGCCTCTCCTATAATGTACTTCCAATCTCCCCTACCAAATCATTAACTTAGCCGATTAGAACCATGGCAAGAAATTGGTACCATCAAGCTTCACATTGGTGTTTTGGGCACTAAAACTATCAGTCTAACTATAATGCCCCAAAACCCATACCTAATTATCCCGAGGTGTTTAACTCCAAATCACATGATACCTGCAAAAACAATGCAAACATTTGACAGCATAACTGCATAACTGGGAAAATTTTCTGAGTCCATACAACCTGATAGACCACAACAAAAGGGATATCCATGGATGTATAATATACCAAAATGATTTCATTTATATATAAAAAACTATAATCCAATACAAAATGCCATTTATCCCACAGGTGGAATATAAAGAGCAAAAACAACTATCCAAGGTTTAGCTCTAATCCACTTGTGACTAGACTACCAAAATACCACCAACTACCTACAGTCCTGGCTGTAAACTTAAGCTCTCAAGTCACAGGATCTTGCTCCACGAGGTGAGAGAATGGTTTACAATCTGCGATGACTAAATGATGGGGTGAGCTTTAGGAAAACCCAGCAAGTAAATCCAATCTTCTACAAATTTATAGCAAAAAACAAAATAAAAAAATAATATTCAAATAATCAGATAAAAATACATTCAATAATGCTTAGTAATGTGGATGCTCACAAATGATATGCTATTGATGCATTTTGCAAAGTAATTGGTCAATACTTGTGTTGGTCTTGCAACTATGGGTGTTAATACAAAGTAGACGGGAGACAATCATAACCACTGACCACTTACACCAAGTGGTTGAATCACCGAACCTAACCTGGGCATTAAGCGCAAGGTGGCTTCTCACCATGCTTTAACCCACGACTCTAATTTGACAACGCCTAAGTTGATACCACAACAAGAAGTAAAGCCACATGTAGCAAAATAAATAAATCATATAAATCATGTCAACATAAAAATCATGTATAATGTTAAATGCATGCAATACAATTGCACTCACAAGGTGCATCAATATTGATCGAAGATAATCTCAATACGTAAGACCGGATAGATGGGAGACACTTATAACCCTTGGCGGTTTGCACCAATGGTTGAACCACCATACCTAACCTTATACATCAAGCTCAAGGTGGCTTCTCGTCAAGCTCTAACCCACATCCTTTTTTTCTTTTTTTTTAAGCTCTTTTAGGGAAGCATCATTTTTATCTTTTATGCTCTTTTTAGGAAAGCACATTTTTTCTTTTAAAGCTTTTTAAGGGATCACCCCTTTGTCAACAACATACAGTATCAAAATGCATACATACATCTATGTCATGCGATGCTAACCATTTACTATGCATTACAAATGTCTCAACTACCATCAAACAATACGATACAAATTTGACTATTTCTTTCTATTAATAATGTGTAAGCATCTTGTAATCATGTCAACCAACATAAGCCTTTCAAAAATATATTAAGGCAATTTAAGCATTACTAAGATAGAACTATATATAAATAAATATATGTTCTACAATGGATGATGAATGACAAATATTTCAATCAACCACCAAACCATACAGCAAATTTTTTGGGTAAGGACCCAACCCTTCCAGCTACGATGTCTAGTGTGAATACTCATTCTACCACCCCAAGTTGTTTCTCAGGCTAACCCCTTGCCTCTCCCTGCGAGTTGGCCCCTTTAGCCACTCCCTGTGGGCTAGCCCCTTGGCCTCTCTCGAAAACATGTCGTTACTTTTGGATTTGTAACTAACATGACAATTCTTATTCAAGCCTAAAATTTCTTAAACTCCATATTTTTATGCTTAACTTGATATAACATCTTCTACCTCCTAAAACCCTCACTATACCTTCACAACAAAAGAAAAATCATGCAATCTAGTTTAAATCCATTTCAAATAAATGAAATACAAAAAAAAATTATAAATTTAAGCAAACCCTAACAAGTTTCATGCATTCATTCAAATCCCATGTCAAACAAACCCTATAAAATGCAAAGATACAAACCAATCATTGAATTTATTTATATAGGTATGAAAATATGTTTAAAAATACAATAAAATGCATCATCTTTACTAGTAACTAAGATAAAAACGAATCAAACCTCATAAAGTAAAAATAATCTCTACAAATTGAAAACCCTAACTGTAAACTTGAAGAATAGAAGACCACTTATAGTTTCTGAGCAAGAAGGCCTTCACAAAACTCAGCAAGACTATAATCTCATTCTCTTCCTCTTCGTTTTCCCCCTCTCAACGTCTAGGGTTTTTTTTCCTTTTTCACTCTCTTCCTTCCCAGGTTTTTAGTCAACAATTGAGGCTGAAGCCTCTTCATTTTTTTTGTGTTTTTTTTCTTCCAAAAATATCCCTAACGGGTTGGAGGTATTACACTAACTACAAGCAGTTTCATTCTCACTTGCTCCAAATGTAGTAGTCTTCTAACTAACCTCTGACATCTTGGTTCTTCAAAAAATACAAACAATATAAACTAAATTTTAAAGGAGAAATCAACAATGAAAACTTTGAGCCAATAATACATCTCACACTAACGTCGCAAATCGTCTATAATCAAGAACCAACAAAACAACTTCAAACATTCAAGGAAAATAAAATTGATGAGCACAGATCTAGACTTCACAACCCCTTGTTACAATACATTAAGGTTAAACAACCCTACAAACAATTGTAGCTACAAAAAATAGACCTTCTATTGAACATACTTCATAAAGCAAACTCCCAAAACACTACATATCACTGGCTATAAATAAGGCCTACAACAAAAAAGGAATTACGCACTTCGCTTGTGCAATCAATAGGATTACACAACCCTTAACCTTCATACGTAGGGTACAACAGCCCTTTTCTCAATTTAAAACATCACCACACCTCTCAATTTGATCTTTACCACATGTAATACTCCATTGTATACATGAAATGATCCCTTTTCCAGCATATTCAACATAATCAAAGTCCAATAGCATATAGCCAAGTTTTAAGAAAAAAATGGACAAGGTGAAAACACTACCATTGAAAATAGTCCTAACAACCCTGTTCTTAACCAAACAGCATTAAATTGGTTTAAAACGATAAAACACATTTCAAAGAGCTAGAATCTGTAGATAGAATCAACATAAACCCACATGTTGTCGCAACATTTGAACCTTTCAAATCTGGGCATTCGATTTTCAAAAAGAAAAAACTTCAAAAAATCTTCAAAAAATTAGTTTTAAGTCCCCAAAAAATCCCAATAATCATACAAAAAAACAAATCAAATCATCCCCTTATGAAACCCCTTACCCACAACCTTGCTTAGCAATGTTGTTAGTACAATTGCGTACATCAATGTCGTCAAGACTGTCCAGTTGGTGACCTTCTGATCTATTTCTAAGCTCTGATACCAGCTTGCAATCAATGGATATTACATGGATTGTTGTAGAAATAGGGTTGTATGGAAAGAAGATGATGAGAAATAGAAATACATATAGATGGGAAAGTCGTATGTGTGTTACACAACCATTCTTCATTTTAGTATATGTATCTTTACATTTACTATATAAGTATATCTATACCATACCAATACATGAAGTACAATACTACCCCTCATATACATGATTTCCCCTACAACTAGTACCTTTTTTACTCGAAGCATACCCTAGAGAGTCACACTTTGGGGCTTTTGGATCCAACTTGGATATGTCAAACTTGGCACATAAACAAAACAGACACATCCAAACACTTTAAGAAGGATAGAGAACAAAATGGAAGGATGGGATGCTTGAAACCAATGACACAAGAGGGCATGGAGGTCATCATATATAGGTTTGCAGTATGTAGGGCATCCAACCACAAAAACTTTTAGAACATTCATAGTGAAGAGTAAGCACAAATAATCACTACAAGATGATAATTTTTCTTTTCAACTACCACATTTTGTTTAGGTGTCCCTAGAAGAGTAATTTGAAAAAGAATACAATGCTGGAAAAGGTAGGATAAGAACACACTAGCAAAGTATTCTTCACCATTATCGGAACGAATAATCTTTACCTTGGTGTAAAACTAGGTTCCAACCATTTTATAGAATGATTGAAAAAGTATTGAAAAAATTATTATTCTTATTATTATTATTATTATTATTATTATTATTATACTTAAACTTTTAACAAATAAACCCATGAAGCCTTAATGAAGTCATCTACAAAAGTCACAAAATAAACAAAAGCCAAATAGTGAAACCACAGTGGCTGGTACCCACACATCAAAATCAACAAGAGCAAGAGGTAAAGTACTTCTATTATAACCAAACAAATAAGTTCTACAATGTTTTGCGAACTCACAAGTTTCGCAATGAAACTCAGAAACCGAACAAAAGATATATAACATACAATATAGTCTTTTAAAAGGAGAAAAGGAAAGGTGGCCAAATTTGTAGTGCCACTAAAACACTAGGCTCTCTGTGATGCAATGGTGGATCTATCAAATGTTCTTATCTACTGAACTAACAAAGTAGTACCAATAATCTACTTCATCTCAAAGTTCTAGAAAAGATGATAGAAAGGTCACAAATGTGTCCCTAGAATTTAAGGCTTTAGTGATATGGCTAACAAACAAAAGATAGAAATTAAAGTTTGGAACAAGTAAAATAAAGGCATAATAAAAGTAACTACGACACATCCTTTGCCGTAATAGAAAGCAAAGACCCATTAGCCATTTTTACCTTGTCTTTTCTAGAACAAATTTGATAGGATGAAAAAGATAAAACATACCACCAATCATGTGATCGAAGGTACCCAAATCAAGAGATACAAGAGTAATAAGGTGTAAAGACAAAGGCACAGAGTGCAAAAGCTAAGGAACCTGAGTACGCAAAAGATTAAGTGGATGCAATAATTGAAGGCTAAAGTTGTGCCACACGTCAGCAAAGAGACTCTGTCTCCTCTGTAGTGAATCTAGTAGCCTCAACTAAACCAAAGGGAAGTAGAGGCGTAGGGTTCTAAGATGTGCCTATAGAAATCCCTAAATGTGCACAAGATCTTCCATCCCCACCATAACGAGATCCAACACCATAGTTGCCACTCACAAGTCCTCTCTTGGGACGCCCATAAAGGTCCCAACAAGTCTCCTTGGTTTAACATGAGCGACCACAGTGCTCACATCTCTTCACAATGAAAAGCTACAACATAGCACTACGGCACCTCTCTTCACAATAAATGCGAGTAATTTCAATCTGAGATTGGGTAGGTATTACATCCCAAGAGTTGAATTCGAACATGCTCATGTTCTATATTCAACCATGCTAATAACTCAAATCTCCCGATTCTCTTCCACAAATCATTTGTGTTGTTGCATATTCTCAACATCTAAAAGGATTCTAGGAAAGGTTTGTAAGTGATTTATTTCCCTTTACAAGCGGCAAAGATTAGAGTAGTACATGATTACTAATTGGTCACCCTCCTTCATCTGATACCAAGTTGGAATGGAAAGGATTTCTATGGATTTAGGGTGTAAGGTTTTGGAAGAGAAGAAGGGAGGGGATATGATGCGGACAATCAAGCAAGAATTATGTATGTACCCCCACATAAGAGGGCTAGATTTAAGGGTACATGTTATGTGGAGTTATTTAGGGTCTTTTAAGGG
>JAOXJP010094732.1:0-14572 GCA_025762735.1 Platanus orientalis | reverse complement strand
ATATATCGTGTCGGTCCTAGTAGACATGGACATATATCGGAAGATATTTAAGATATTTCGAGATATTTGATACCATGACTTGAATTTGATGATAACCCGCTCGTAGATCCAACTTAGTGAAATAGGTAGCTCCATTGAGTTCATCTAATAGCTCATCAATAACAACTATAGGAAACCTGTTTTTGACTGTAACTTCATTCAATGCATGATAATCAATGCACAACTGTCATGATCCATCATTTTTTCGAACTAATAACACCGGTGAGGAGTAAGGGTTGTTGCTTGTTTGAATGATTTTAGAATTCAACATCTCTGAAACTTGTCGCTCAATTTCCCCCTTTTGAAAGTGGGGATAGCGATATTGAAGAACATTCACTGGCTTTCTCTCTGGTACAAGACTGACTCGATGATCGTTCCCACGGGGTGGAGGTAACTCAATCGGTTCTTGGAAAATTTCAGCAAACCTTTCCATCAATTGTAGCAAGGTTGGATCTTCCACCTTTGATTAACCTCTAACTGGTGGCACATATACAAAAGGGCACATGATGCACCATTGCACATGGCCTTCGTCGCCTTAGTTGGATGAATATTTTCATAGGAGGTTCAGTCATTCCGTTAATCGTGACTTCATGGCCATTAATCTTGAACTGCATCCACATATTAGAAAAATCCCACAAAATAGTTCCTAGGGTTTGTAACCATTGAGCACTAAAGACCATATCACAACCCCCAAACTCTAATAGATACAAATTAGTACTAAACTTTGTTTGTTGAATGGAAAAGGGAAGATTTGGATACATACCATGGCTTAGTGGGGTCTCACCATTTGCAACCATTACGCGAAGCTCTCCATTTGGTCGAATTGAACAACCCAAACATGTAGCCAGTTGGGCTTTCAAGAAATTGTGAGTACTGCCCGAGTCCACCAATATGATCACAGGCTGGCGTTTAATCATTCCCTTACCCTCATAGTTTGACGTGAAGTAGTTCCTGTTAAAGCATGAAAGGAGATTGTTGGCTCATCACCCATTGAATGGATTTTTAGATCCTCTTCTTGGTTCTTTTCTTCTTCAGGTTCAACCACCTCTTTTTCATTTGTCTTTCCAACTTCAATATAAAAAAAGTTATTGTTTGGCTTTGCAATGATGACCCATAGAAAACTTTTCATCATAGTTGAAACAAAGGCCTTTTGAACACTTCTCATTCATCTCCTCAGAGTCAAACGCTGGAACCCAAGCCAAGGAAAAGGAGAGGCATTGGGCGCTTGAGGAACAACTGCTGTTCTTGGATTTGTAATCGGCATGGAGTAGTTGGGTGCGTCATTCATTCTTCCCTTTGGTGGAGTACCCCTTGAAAATCAGTTTTGCCGAAGGATACTTGGCATCAAACAACCGAACTAGAGATATGACGTCAAAAAGATCTCTTGGCCGTTGACTTTGGACATCAATACTTAATTCATTTTTAAGGCCTCCGACGAATGCACTCACCAATCTATGTTGTGGAATATCAGTGATTTGGCTTGAAATCCACTCAAACACTGTTTGATATTCTCGAAGTGTCTCAATCTGCCTAAGATTCATCAGTTTTATGAAGTAATCCTCTAACGCTGATGGTCCAAAGTGAAGCGAGCATCATTGCTGCATTAGTTGCCGATGGCGGAGTAGGTTGTCTGTAATTATTCCACATATGGTTAGGCGGAACCCCTTGTTTCCCTATGCCTGGTGGAACCCAAGGTCGTGTGTTAGGAGGTGCCCATGGTTGGCCACTAGTATTTGATGCACCAGATGTCGACGTAGCCAGCTGTCCTTGCGTTTCATATGGTTGACCTAAAGACGTGGATTTTTGTTGTTTGATAGAAACCACCTCATCCCGAAGATCCATGATTGATGACCGCATAACCAACATCTCTGCCAAACTCTCTGTCATTATTATTGAGTTCTCCGTTTCCACCAGATTTGATTTTGATAGTGC
Source organism: Platanus orientalis (assembly GCA_025762735.1). Classification (NCBI taxonomy): domain Eukaryota; kingdom Viridiplantae; phylum Streptophyta; class Magnoliopsida; order Proteales; family Platanaceae; genus Platanus; species Platanus orientalis. Next base: position 12,601 of record JAOXJP010094732.1, on the reverse strand, counting down.
ATCAGATTGGTTAGTCATCGTGATCCTCCTTTGGGAACCATGCACAGATCGAACCGAGGCTTTGATACCAATTGTAACAGTCTTATTCTGCTACAAGGTTTTCAACACCTGAAATAAATGAAAGAAAAATAAGAAAAGAGAAAAGAATATCTCCTAGAGGGAGATAAGACCTCTAAACTCGTTTGAGAGAGTTCACACCTTCTGGAGCTTACGATTAAAACTAAAAATAGGATTTTTCATTGATTTTTGAAGAGCCCATTAGCAATTTCCTAACTAGCTTACTGCAGGAAAGGAATTAGAAGACTTAATTTAGAAACAAAATATGAAAATAACGACTTCCTAATTAGCAATTTCCTAATGCATTGTAAGATGCTTATTGAGGTAGTTTCTCTTATTGAGGCAATCTTCCATTTACGACATCTTACCAAAAGGGGTCATAACACAAGTGAAGATCTGTGATACTTGCTACTTGCGATGCTTTTTGGAATTGTGGTTTCGATTGATAAATTGCTTCTGTTGGATCTCTGAAACTTAAAAATTATTTACCTTTTTTGCTTTGGGGAGATAAAGTTTTACTTTTTATGTCAATTGGATTTCGCCTAAATGCTTATTCTGTATTTTTTTCCTTTATGTTCAATCTTTTTGTAAATAAAACCAGATAACAGTACTTAACCACTTATAGTTCTTCCTTTAGTTTACAAATAGACTGACTTTAAAAGCTTTCCAGCCATTGTAATACATAAAAACTCATCAAATTTATATATAAAACCTAGATAAAGTTTAATAATTTCTTTATTACAGTCCTTACATTCGTGCTTTCATTACAATTTTACTTTGCCAGTTTTTAGATGATGCAATTTCTCATTCTTAGAGTTTTTAAAAAATTTACTTCATCAATACAGTCTAAACAGTTGGGGAAGATGGTGTAATTTTGCCCCTCCTAATCCTTATTACACCCGCAATTCTATAGATTCCAGGGGGAGTAACTGCTGCAAGGGGATTTAAAGCTGCAGGCATGTATGGCGGATTGCGTGCCAAAGGACAGAAACCTGACCTTGCACTTGTTACATGTGATGTTGATGCGACTGCTGCAGGTTAGCTGTCATTCTGCTGATGTCCTTTCAAGTTTGCAACCGTAACTTAGATTGATTTGAAGTAGTTCTACTATGGTTCACATATGTTTTTTTTTTTTTTTTTACCCCAGTGCATTCTTTTTGTCAATCTTCCACTTGAAGTTTCAAATAAGGAATTAAATATTTAGACTCAACATTTAAATGCTCAAACTTCTAACTGTCTCATACTTATCTGTCCTCAGGGGCATTCACGACAAATGTGGTTGCAGCTGCTCCGGTTTTATATTGCAAACATACATTAGACAAATCAGAAACGGTATATCAGTGGCGCTTTATGCTTGTCTACTTATTTTGGATATTTAGTAAGAGTTGCTGATTCTGCCAATGAACGAGTTATGAAAAATTGCATATGGTAACTGACATAATGGAACATTAGGACAAATATTCAACCTGATTGGGTGATTGCAACCATCCAGTCAATAGCTTTTTCCTTTACCAGCCACCAATTGTATTTGTGTTTTCAAAAGAATATAATAAATCAGATGGCTACCATTATCTAATTTGATTTATTTTATTTTTTTTTTTTACCGAGGAGATATCTTAGTTGGAATCCATTGAGTGTTTGGTTGCCCCCTTTATGTGCATTCCGTGACATTTAAAAAAAAAGGAGTAAGATACTTTCATAAAGATCAGAGATAGCAATACAGCATGAGAGATGCTCAAATAAGAACCAAAATACAAAGGACTAAATGAAAAAGCACTCCCTCAGGCCATGACAAGAAATGCTTCCCAATCAAAGATCCACGACCTTTAGGCAGGAAATATTGGTATTAGAAGAAGACAGCCAATTGTATAATCTGGATAAAATAGCATCAACCATCTTCTGGAACGGGCATGAGACCCCTTAAAAAATTCTCCTGTTCCGGTCCTCCCAAATGGACCAACAAACAACTGTCGGAATAAGCTTCCAGATCTCCACCCTGGTCTGGCTTTGGCCGATATATGACTGATTCGGCCAACATTCAAGAAGGCTCCTCAATTTCTCCTGCTGCACCCAAAAAATCTCAAACTTGGCAAACATGAGATTCCAAAGGGAAGTGTCCATTGGGCAATGAATAAAAAGATGCTTCGCAGATTCACCATCTGCTTTGCAGATACAACACCAATTTGGGAGCGCCATCCCTTGTTTGATAAGATCTTTGATTGTTGGGGCTTTATCCCACCAGAACTCCCATAGTAGAAAAAATACTTTAGAAGGGACCATAGAGTTCCATATGAGTTTGTGGGGACAGAGCGAAGGGGTTTGAGGGCATAAAGCCTCATACATGGATTTCACAGAGAATCCTTTATCTTCGTTTAACAACCATATTCTCTCATCCTCTAACTCCGGGTTCCAAGGAAATATCTATCCAAGAGGTTTAACATTCTATCCAAGAGGTTTAACATTCTTCCCATTCCCTCCACCTTCCAATTATTTAGATTCTGTCTGGGTTGGATATTCCACGAACACAAAGCTCTAGATCTGATTATATGATCTTTCACCAAACCCTATTTACACTCAGCAAGGTTATAACATGAAGGAAATAAAATGCGAAGAGGATCATCGGAACACCATGAATCCTGCCAAAAGAGAACCCTGTAAAATCCCCGCCCCTTTGTTTATGCCCTTCCATAGAACACAACTAGAAGGTCCAACTGGGTCTCTGCTAACCCAACCATTTCCGCTATTTTCCCATTTTGGCAGCGATAACATTTCGCCATAGAGCATTACGATCCTCTCCAAATCTCCACAACCATTTGTTCAAGAGGGCTCTATTAGTCTCGTGAATGGATCGAATTCCCAAACCGCCTAGCTTAACTGGCCTACAAATTTTTCTCCATCCAACCTAGTTAATTTTCCACTGACCCTGAATAGAATTCCAAAGAAAGTCTCTTTGAATTCCTTCAAGTTGCTTCACCACTGACACAGGAGCTTGGAAGGCAAACAAGAACTAGATTGGCAAACTTGAAAGGACACTTCGAAGCATAACCAACTCACCTCCTTTTGAAAGAAGCCTTCATTTCCAAGTTTGCTGATTTCGATCCCATCCTTTCAATCACAGGGTTCCAAATGGATTTTGAGGATGACTTCGCCCCAAAAGGAAGACCGAGATAGGTAATCGGGAGAGGAACAACAACACAACCAAGATATTTCAATCTTGGTTGGGCTGTTGCCCATCAATCACAGGCATTCCGTGACATGATATTTCACTTATAGATAGGTTTTTTTCCCCTATCTAAAATATTAAGACTATTTGCCTGTATTTGAAACACATGCCAGACATGCGAGTCTGACAAGGCAAATCTGTCAGAAAAATGGAATGTTTTTTGTGGCATGATTTGGAGCTGGATTTTATTTGTCATTATTTACATTCATCCCAATAGTAGGTTGATATATTAGAGTTTATCAAGACTAATCTTCATGTATCTTCTTATAACTCTTATATTTTATTTGCTATCTTTCCAGGCGCGTGCCGTGTTAATAAATGCTGGTCAAGCAAATGCAGCAACGGTAAGCACATCTGTCAGTTTTGTTAGTTCTTACATCTATGGGTTACTGTTTCAACACTATGGTCAGCACCCTAGCATCTAAGCTAATCATGAATTCAATTTCATCTCTAGATTTCTTTCTGAGTGTGCTGGTGAATAGAAGGATTGATTGTCATTTTCATTGTTCTTCAATCCTAGCCTTTGTACCAATAAAAAGTCTATAATCCTAGTGTCTGTTAAAACTTGATACTTGTATCTTTATGTTGATCTACTACTACTACTACTAATAAAATAAGGGATCGGTTTATGAACGCTTCCCTTAACAAACGCTCATCACTGCTCCTTGTCAGGGGTGGACACATCAGCGTTGAAAAGTGATTTTTACTTTTTTGGGGGGTGTATATTCACTTTTCGGCGCTGATGTGCCCGCCACCTGACAAGGAGCAGTGATTAGCATTCGTTAAAGTGAGCATTTTTTATCCATTCACATAAAATAATGGTAGTAGCGGTAGTAGTAGTAATAACAACAACAATGATAATAGTAATAGTAGTTTATGGATCTGATTCTAGTTCAACTTGTTTACTAAATGAGGAGGTCGAGTGTCATGTGGCTAAGGAGAAATTGTAATTTATTTCAGGGTGATGCTGGCTACCAGGATGTGATAGAATGTGCAAGTGCTGTTGCAAAGGTATTTAAATTTTAAAATGTTAAGCCTCTCATTGTCAAACCTGGCCTTATACAGGCTCAATGTATTTTCATCTGCTATTCTGTGTGTTTCAATACTGCAGCTTCTCCAACTAAGGTTAGAAGAAGTGCTGATTGAATCTACTGGTGTAATTGGTCACCGAATAAAAAAGGTAGATGTGGAGATGGTGAATTTATATGATTACTTGTTTTGCATCTGGCATTTGACCATTGTCATGGGCATGCTACATTATACCTTCTTCAAAGTTTTAAAATTTTAACCCTCCAGTTGGAAACATGCCACCCTTTATGTGTGACTGTCATCAGTCTTGGAACTTCCAAGCAGCATTAATTGATATTTCCAGTAATATTGTTTTACACAGGATGCTCTTGTGAATGCACTTCCAAAACTAGTCGGTTCACTGTCATCTAGTATTGAGGGGTATTTCTCATTGCTTTCTCATTTAACTCTTCATTTGGCAAGTTGAGATGTTTCTTGTTTTCTTGGACTCTTGTTTAGTTGTAAGTTCAGTGTTATTTCCTTGTTAATATTTTTATTCTTTTTCCTCTTTATTTTTTTGTTTCTTTTTTTCCTTTGGAGTTCATATATACTTTCATTGTGATAAATAGTTCTTTATTTATTTTTTCGTTCCTATTCTTTTTGGAGAGTATTGAATTTTATCAGTGCGTATGCAGGGCAGATTCTGCAGCAGTAGCCATTACAACCACTGACCTTGTGAGCAAGACTCTGGCCATTGAGTCTGAGGTTTGCATAATCCTTTTGGTATTTATATGTATATATGCATGCATGTGTATATGGTTCTCTGAATCTTTATTGCCACCTCTTGGACTCAGAGAATCAGCTAACTTATTGCCACTCCTGGAAGAAAGGGTAAAAAGTATCTAGTCATATTAGCAAGGTCCGAAGTATTGGCTACCTTTGTAGATCCTCTAAGAGATGATGTTGGACCTCTACAATCAATGGACTTGAAATTTTTTACCGTAATTTAGAACTCCTTGCAAAAGATTTGTTTGAATAAGATAAAAGGAGTGATTATGATCAATTGACTTGAGAAAAACCCCATCCTCGTCCCTCTATATAAATATACGAACTTTGTACAATGAACTTCCTACAATGACTACTTTGGGGTTTGGACCCTTGTCTCCTTCTGTAACCAACAAAACCACTATGATATCATACACCATACAAACACCATAATATTGTATGGCATTTACATAATTTGACATCATATCTGCTAATACCCCCCGCTCAAACTCAAGTGGTGTAGAGTTCACTAAGCAGAAACAATATCTGACACTATGTTTGGACATGAAGAAACTGATGACCTGAAATTTCTGAAGCTGGAAGTCAAAGAGTTGCTGGTATCTATTGATGTAGAAAAGATCAAATCTTTGCTTGGAGATTAACTGGCAATAACATAAAGTAGCTCATGATGCTTAAATGTGCATCAGATGGACTTGTTTAATTCAAAGGAACTATCAATGACCCTGTGGGCTCCTCAGATGGGAAAATGGGTTTGTAGACCCTCAGATGGGCTGTTGAATGAGCCCTCAGATAAGCTATTGGATGAGCTATTATGGACAGGATCCCTGAGATGGTTTGTAACTGAAACATCATTTTAGATCAGAAGGTGTTAGGTGGATCAATACCAATTATATTCAAGAGTGTCACAAATTATTGGCTGTGTCTAGCAAATCAGGGCCAACGCCACCGATGGTGACAAATGAATATCAAAACCAATTTATGGTGAAAGATCAGGGTCGACTAACAGAAGTTAACACATTCAGACCATTGACGATAACATATTCAAAATGCAAGCCAGTTAAATGGTTGCCAACCACAGATCACCGGAGTAACTAGTGATGGAATTATATCGTAATACTTATAAAAAAAAGAAAGAAAAAAATCATATCATAATCAACCTAACCAAATTTATGCCAAAAAAAAAAAAAAACCTAACCAATGTTGAAAAATGTAAAGACCAATTTATGGTTTGGGTGGTGGCACCTAATAGCCAACTTCGATGATAATCAAATGGTGATAGATTCACAATGTAAAAACAAAACCCAAGATAGAACAAAGGTGATGAAATGGGATTGGGACTGACTAATAATCACTAAGGAAAATCAAAACAGATCAAAGTTCAGAGAACTATATGAGATCTTTGATAACTGAAACAACTCATGGTTGATCAGAAGCTATGGATGTGGATCGAATTTAATTTGGAGCTAACAAATGCAGGTAAAGGTTGACTTGGTGCAAATAACTGTTATAGACCTGTTGATAGTGGTGACACTAGTCACTAAGAGATCATAAATTGCAGTAAAATATGGGCACCAAAGAGCCAAAGTTGTCACCAAGGTGTCAATTGAGATTATTCAATTAGAACCCATCCTCATCCCATATATAGAATTGCTAACTATGGCAGGCTTGACAGCCAACTTTCTACAATAACCACATTGGACATTTGTTTGCTTCCCTACAATCACTTCGTGAACTTGGCTACTACCATAGCCAATATGATATCTGCTAGTTAAAGAGTTCTAATTTGAAGGATTTTCAAGTGACTACTTTGTCACCATTTTGTACAGGATGGAATGTCGTATTTCATGGCTTGGGCTCCATCTGATTTTTCTATTCTTTTCTTTATTTACCCAAGTGGATATATTGACCTAGTTAAGGATATATATGATGGAGTGAAAACTAGTATTAGGACAATCGGGGGAAGAGCTAACGAGTTTGTGATCATAGTGGGACAACTTAAAGAGACTTTTGATTGTGCCACCACACAAGAGTGCCCAATTCAAGTATTATGTAATATATGGGTTTATGTTAAATGCTTAGGGGTTGGGTACCTTTGTAATAAGGCCTTTAGTGCCATGGGGTTTATGGGTCTGTTAGTCATAAGGGTAATCTTGTAATAAGGCTGAAAGCCAAGGATAGTTTAATAATTTAAATGGCTGGTTGACAGCTAAGAATTCTTGTCTTTATTTGGTCCTCAAAGTCAACATGTGGGCCCTCTAGCTGTGCTGGTTGACAGCCCTAAGAGTCCTTAGTTTTTGGTAGTTTTAGTACTAGGAAATTCTTAGATAGCAAGTACTTTAGTAATTTGGACTTTTTATTTTGGTACTTTTTTAGTTTTATGTGTTTGAAGCCTATTTAAAAGGCATGGTCGATTGTAATACGGTAGACAATGAATTTATGAAATGAAGTTTGGTTTGTTTGGGTTTTATCCCTCTCCTTCTTCCCCTTCCCATGGTATAGCTGTGTGGAATAGCTTGGATTTATCCCTATGCTTCTTCTTCCTTACCTGCTTCATTCCTTCCTTTGACTTCTATCTTATTCCTTGCTGCAATATTCCCATACTAAAAGAGTTAAAAGTGCTGGAATTCGTAAAAGATCTGCAAAACATCATCAATCACTGCTAGGGTTTTCAGGAGCAACTTTTGAGCCTAATCACCCTCATCCATTGGAGGTTTTCCCTATTTGTTTCACCAGGGTTTTACTCTTATTCTAATACTCACATGAGTCTCCTAACTCCTTTAGAAGTTCTTTTGCAGAATTCTGTTTCTATGCCTGTATTGTTAAGTGCTACTTTATATACTTTAACAGAAAACCCTGGTGTCAGCATCAGATTACCATATGTCTCGATGACCAAAATGATGGGAAAGAATGGATCATGAAGCAAAGAGGCATGAGTAAAAATTTGGGACATGGCTTTTTTTGCCTTATCAGGAGTAGAATATACAAGTCCCTTCTTCTTTGACTTTTTTGGAATAAAATCTTCAGGTCCTAGTACATATCCCATTCCAAACTTTGTGTTCTAGCCTTTCACTTGAATTGGTTTCAACCTTCCTTGTTATTGTTTTCCTAGTACTCGACTAGGATCGAAGAACGTTCAGGCCATCATGTTTAGTTTAAGGACCAAACAGTCCTTTCCTTTTCTCCTCCTTCATAATTGTTTCTATACAATTGACCCTTACGAACTGATAAGACACGTACATCTCTCTAGGCTCTGGATACTACACGTCTAAGGTATTCTAGTTGCTCGGTTTAACAAAATCTGTCCCCCAAACTTCCACAACTTCCATCATTATGAATGAATTTTAATCGTTGATGCAACGTGGAGGGTACTGCCCTTGAATGCTGGATCTAGGGCCTCCCCAATAACAAGTTAAACAAGGGCTTCATATTAACCACTTGAACAATGATCTGATGAACCAAAGGGTCGTTTGATTCGCCGAGAAGTAATATTGTGAGAAGTGGGTCTTTTAATTTTCCGATTAAGGCCAGCCATGAATCCAGATGCAGTGGTTCTTCAAAGACGCTTGTGCTGCCGAAGATGAGGCAAAATCTTGGGGATTCCTGGCACGATATTGAAGGAAGAGGCTGGTTGGGGGATGATGACATGACGATGCATGAGGATGATGCCCAGTTCATGACTCAACAAGGTGGTTCTGTTGAATATGTGGTAGCAAGCAAGGTAGATGACCGATGCAAGTCCAAGGATGAATACATCTCTATGGACAACCCTTGTGAGGCTAAGGATGAGAACTTGTTGATCGACAATTTTCAAGAGTGGGAACATCAGAAAACCGCACAACTTGTGAACTTTCCCTCGTCCTATGGAGCAACATCCGATGTGGAGAGGGTGCTAGATTCCATTTCAAGGTCTATTATGGGTGGAGTTAAAAGGAGTGAGGGACAGATGGCCATGGATAGTTGGTGGAGACTTCAATGTGAACCGATTCACTCACGGGAAAAGTAGTGAAGGTCATATCACAAGGAGTATGAGAGATTTTGAGGAATTTGTCAGATAGTCTAACCTTCGAGACTGCCCCCTCTCGAATGCTAAGTACACTTGGACAAATGGGCGAGACAACCTTTTCTTGAGCAGGCTTGATCGATTTATGGCCATGGCTGAGTGGGAGGACTTGTATCCTAGTTTCTATCAAGAGGTGTTACCAAGGCTAACATTTGATCACTGGCCATGCACAAAGTTTTGGCCCTAAGACTTTCATATTCGAAAACATGTGTACAACTCACCATTTCTTTAAAGAAATAGTTCAATTTTGGTGGCATGAGTGTGATGTTGGAGGTTGGGGGGGGGGGAGGCTATTGCTTTATGCAAAAGTTATCTTATGTCAAATGGAAATTGGTAGCCTGGAACATGACAACTTTAGGCTTACTAAAGGATGACAAAAGCAAGCTGTGCACTGAGTTGCAAAATATTGACGGATTGATGGAAGAGGATGTTGAGATGTCTGAGGAGTTTATGTGCAAAAGAAGGGAGGTGATAAGTGATAACGGAGTTGGGGAGAATCTTGAAAGTAGAGGAAATCATTTGGCATAAAAAAGCCAAGTGCAAATGGCTTCGAGAAGGAGACAGAAATACTAGTTTTTTCCATAAGGTTGCAAATGAAAAAAAAAAACGAAAAAATATAATATCCAGTCTTGTGATTGGAGGGGAAGAAGTGATGAATTTGGAAAACATTGCAAACGATGCCATTTCTTTTTACAATGAGCTTTATAAGAAGGCACTGGACAAGGGGCCATATCTTAATAACTTGTTCGAATACCATCTTCGTAGTGACCAAGCCATTATGTTAAAAGAGCCTTTTTAGCTAGAGGAAATGCTATTTTTGAGATGGATGTGCTAAAGCCCCTGGGTAGGATGATTTTACTATGCTTTTCTTCTAGGAGTGCTGGGATATCCTAAAAATGATATTATGAATGTGTTTTATGAAAGGGGGCAGATAAATAAATTGATGAAATCAACCTTTATTGTGCTTGTCCCAAAGAAAGAGGGAGTGAGGGAGATAGATGATTACCGACCTATTAGCCTCATCAGTAGTCTTTATAAAATCATATCCAAAGTGTTGTCCATACAGGTGGGGAAGGGTCATGGGGTTGGTGGTATCTTCTTCTTAGAGTGCTTTCATTCAAGAGAGATAGATTATTGATAGCATTCTAATTGCCAGTGAGTGTGTTGACAGTAAAAGACATGATAAGGAGAAAGACGTGGTTTGCAAATTGGATATGATGACAGCTTATGGCCGCGTTGATTGAGACTTCCTATTTCAGCTATATTGTGGGACCTTTCTTTTTGGTTTTGGTGAATGGAATTTCTAAAGGGTTCTTTAAATCCTCCAGAGGATTAACACAGGGAAATCCCTTGTCCTCCTTTCTATTCTTTATTGTGGCGGATGGTTTAAGTGCCATCCTTAGGAAGGTGGAGTTGGCCCAACTTGTGGAAGGCTTCATGATAGGGGACAATGGAATTATGGTCTCCCACCTATGATTTGCAGATGACACTATCCTCTTACTCAATGCAGACATGAAAAATATAAAGAATGTTGAGTTATGCCTTAAAATCTTTGTGGTAATTTCAGGATTAAAAATGAACATGAGTAAATCTTGCATGGTAGGTAGTTACGTTGAGGATGGTGAGTTAGAGAATTTCTTGATATCTTGAGATGTAAGGTGGGGAGTTGGCCTCTTAAATATTTGGGCATGCCTCTTCGTGGAAACTCAAACGTTGTCTCATTTTGGGACCCGGTGGTGGAAAGAGTATCAAAGAAACTGGTGTGTTGGAAGAGATCTTACGTTTCTTTGGGGGGAAAGAATTACTTTGATTAAATCAACATTATCAAATATCCCGGTGTACTGCATGTCCTTGTTCTAGATGCCCTATAAGGTGGTGATGACCATTGAAAAATACCATAGGGATTTCCTTTGGGAAGGTAGTAGACAAAAAAAAAAAAAAAAAAAAAGACCATTTGGTGAAGTGGGGTGTGGTAGTGAAGGATAGGGTTAAATCGAGATTTGTGTGGGAAGAGTAAAAGAAATTTGGCGTTGGTGGGGAAATGGTTGTTGAGGTTCTCTATGGAGTAGGGGAGTCTATGATATTCCATTATCCTCAACAGATATGACAGAGTTGCTAATGGGTGGGATTGCAATCAACTCCTTCCTTTTTCTCATTCCTTGTGTTGGAAACATATCATTCAAGTAAGTCCCCTATTCTTTCCCCATACTCGTTTCTCTATCGGTAATGGTAGGAAGGTTTGTTTTGGAAGGATTTATGGTGGGGTAATTCTACTCTAAAGTCTACCTATCCTTGATTATATTGTGTTGCCTTATATAAAAATGCCATGGTGGCTAACATCCTATCCCAAAATGCCTAGGGCCTTTCTTGGAATCTTGAGTTTTTCAGGGACCTCTATGACTAGGAGGCTGCTCTAGTAGGAAATCTCATGGAGGATCTCCACTTTGCTTATATTTCGAATGAGGAAGATTGTAGAATTTGGACTTTGACTCCTAATGGTTTGTTCTCCACTAGACCTTTCTTCTCAATCTTAGTGGCGGACACACCAACCTCCAGACCCTTCCCTTATCAAAAAGTGTGGAATTCGGCTGCTCCTCTTCGGGTTAGGGCCTTTACTTGGGTGACCATATTAAACAAACAAAACACCATGGATACTCTCCAGAAAAGACAAACTTTCATGTCCCTCTCTCCTTCGATGTGTCCCCTCTGTGGTAATGATGGGGAGTTAGGGAATCATATATTTTATTCATTGTGCTTATACCCATCGTTTGTGGAGATATTTCCAAATGCTTTATCCTTCCATTTTGTTATGTCGGAATCCATGTTTGATCTAGTCCATCAATGGGGCGGTGATGCTATTGGTGAGAGTGGTAGAATTTTCCTTTGTACGGTTTTGCAGGGCATCATTTGGGGTGTGTGGAAAGAAAGAAAGAAACGTATATTTGAGGATAGCAAGCGCAATGTCCTAGCAGTTCTTGATTCCATCATATGTGAATTAGAGGCTTGGGTTTTGATAAAAAAGGAATCTGAAGGATGCTCTATGAATGACATTGTCAGAGATTGGGTCACATGCATTGCTATGAGGCTGTTGGTATACTACGCTCTTGGAATGGGTTCTCCCCCCCTTGTTGGAATATTTCAAATCAATTTTGACGGAGCCTCTTTTGGGAACCTGGGTCCAGCTGGGTATGGGTTTATTCTTAGAGATCATGTTGGTTCTATCCTTGGTATTAAAGGGGGTCCAATTGGGATAGGTGATGCCAATCATGCTGAGCTGATTGGGATGCTGGAAAGCTTAAGGATGATGAAGAGAAAGAAGGTAGAAGACTGTATGGTGGAAGGGGATTTGAAAGTGGTCATCAGTTGGGGCAAAGGAGATAGTTTTGTCTCTTGGAGGCTACATCATTTTTTAGTTGTGAAATCAGGGACTTGATCATGGAGCTAAAGATTACCTTACATCCTGTTCC
>JAOXJP010094721.1:0-14572 GCA_025762735.1 Platanus orientalis | reverse complement strand
TCTGATTTAATGCACCTTTTAGAGAAAGGTATGGTTGTGGTGATGTGTTGCAGGAAAATCACCAATTCAAGAAGGAACACCCATCCTTTGTCAACTCATGCCAAAAAATGTGAGAAGAATTGACAAGAAGGGATTTATGGGGGTAGATACATGTACTAGGACTTTACTTGTAAATTTATTTGTTTTTACATGGAATTGACAAAGGGGGAGATTGTTAGGTCTTATGTATTGGCAATGTCTATGCACAAAACAATGTAAAAATAAATGTAGTAGAACTTTATGTTGTAACTATGTATGTTCATATAAGTCTAAGATTAGAGTCCGGAAAAACACCAAGAAGATGGACTCGAAGCTGGGATGACCATGCCAAAGAGATTCAAGCATCATGGAAGAATCCTAAGTCTCAAGTACAAGTTACCTCAAGGAAACCAACACCTGGAATTTAAAGTAAAAATAGCAAAGGTTGGTAAGTGGGATTTAGGAGTGAACCTAAAGTCAAAATACACTTTGAAAAGTTATACGCATTAACCCAAAACCCTAGGAACATTACCCAAAGTTGAACCAAAGAAAAGACCAAGAAAATGAAGGAAGAAGACCTAAAAGGCTTGGACCAATGATGGATCAAAATTGAAAAATAAATTAAGTAAAAAGGTCTTGAAAAATTGTCCAACTTAAAACGGCCATAACTTTTGTTCCTGATGTCCACTTGTGGGCTATAAGTACTCAAAATGAGCGGAACGGAGTGAATTAGCTGAAAATGAGCATTCTGGTCCTAGGAATCAGTCATAGTCAAAACAGGACTGGTCATAGCTCAAGACCAGTCCCAGCATTTTCAGGACTGGTCCCAAGCACCCAAGACCAGTCCCAAAGAAGCCAGGACCAGTCGTAGGTGCTAGGAAGCAATAGGATCGGTCCCAACTTTCCTAGGACAGGTCCTAAGTGTGAAAATTCAAAATTTTGAATTTTAGAAGTGCCAAACAACTAGTTTTTTTACTCTTGCAAATATAGTCTTTGGCGGATAACTTACACTCTCTAAAACCTCTATAAAATGGGTCTTTGAGCCCAAAGAAAGATATAAAACAACACTTATGCATACATAGTCAAATTATTGAGAAAGATAACCAAAAGTGTGAGTCTAGAGCCTATGAATTAAATTTTGTTGGCTAATGACATTGGAATTGTTCCACCATAGTTAAACCTATTCAAGGTCAGTTGTTAGCTTCTCAAAACTTTGTAGTTAAAAGCTTTTGGGAGCAAGGAATGTGCTTATATAAGTAAAACTCGCCTACGTAAGAGGCACACCAAAGAATAAATAAGTTCTTATTCAAGCTACAGTTTGTAGCCTTTGCCAGAGTCACCAAAGGTGGATTCTCCAGAAGCACTTGTCGGAGTCACCAAGTGCTTTGATTAGTCCATCAGAGTCACTAGACAAAGTGTGCCCATTGGAGTCACTGGGAGGGCACTTACAAGGGAGTGGATTCTCTAGAAATTGTAAGTAAATATTCAAGTTTATTAATTTTGTCCTATAATAATTAAGGAACTACTAATAAAAATTAAAATAGGCTCAGGGGAGCTGGTTTGACAGTGAACGTAGGCCCAGAGTGCCGAACCACTTCAAATTGTGTGTTGTGCTTTGTTTATGTTATTATATTTTCCTTGATTGTGTTTATACAAATTAACCCAACATATTTAAGTGACTTCAACTAAAGTTAAAATTAATAAGAAATTAATTTAAACAACCTTAAGGAATTTATCAACCCTACCTCTGCTCTGCTATAGGTAACACTATAGTGCATGACAGAGCCCCGTGGTCTATGATAAATTCATAGAAAAGTAATTTACTTAATTAAAAGATTTTTGTTGCATATGAATTAAAGGAAAATTAAGTAAATTAAATAGGGGTTGAATAACTTATTTAAAAAAGAATAGTTTATTTAAAAGAATTTTTAAATATTTTATAAAGATCTTATTCACTCCCCCCCTCTAGGATCCATTTTGGATTTTCATTCTTTTGTTTGCAATATGTACTAATATTTATATGTTGTGTTCTTATGTTTGCAATTTGTGCTATGGTTGTAGTGTTTATTAGTGAATGGTGGTGTATGGTGATGGGCATGGTGTATGGTGGTGAGAGTGGGGTGTGGTGTTGTATGGTATGGTGTGGGGTGGTGTATAAGGCCCTCTTTTTTTAGGTGTTTGAATGTGTATTTACTGAGCCCTCTTTTCTTAGTAACAATAATGTAGATAATCAATATTTAAGATGAAACATGCAACATAAAATGGGTTACAAGAGAATAGAAAGGGAAGAGATGATTGAATTAAACCACTTCTGTTGTCCCCGAGAACATAGGGGACTTCCATAAGAAAATGTAGATAATCATTTTGAATTTCTTCAATAAGGAGTTATAACACTTGGCTGTGAATTTAAGATAGGGAGATGCTCCTCCTCCAAGGACTCTAGACAACCCCCTACAATGACTAAGGTGGACATGCTATTTTAGTTTGATTTTCACATATATTTAGAGGAAATTGACCATTATGAGTTTGAATTTTCATAATTAAATTATATCTATGGAAGTGTAATCATCTTCATATACCAACAACAAGATCTCTTATAGTCTAAAATATAATAATATAAAATGTTATTTTAAAAAAAGGCATTGATATGGGCTTCTGAATCAACCAAAATTCTAGATAGACTGCATTATTTTTTAGCAAATAAATTGGTAAATATATTTGGTAGTCATATAAATTGATTTTTTTTTTTTTTTTGGTTCATCATGTATACTGATAAATATCAATATTGTTAAGAATAATTTACCCAGACAATCACCTTGCTCTTTCTTTTAGTAGTGCCTTCCTTACAATATGAGTTAAAAAGATTTAAAACCCTACAAACAAGTGGAAGGTATTTGGAACATAGTAAGATGAATATGGAGATTAAAGTCTTGAAAGTGCAAGGGAAGGAGTTCAAAGTATAGTTGGAAGCTTGAAGGGATTAACCTAGATAACTTTGTTTTTTTTTTTTCTTTTTGTATATTTCCTTACCAAATCATTGTCATGATATGTTTTAGTGACTTTGTGTATTTTCTAGTTGGGGTGGGAGTACTAGGTGTGTTTTGTAGGGTGGAGAATGTGTTATTGTTTATGATACTGGTTTGTAGGATGAAACTTTTTGATTTAATGGTGGTGATGGTGTTGGAACAAGGTCTTTGATATAAACTTTATTTTGTAGGTTGAACTTATACTAGTTAAACAGGTTCTTGAATATAAATTATGTTATTTTGATATCCACCTTATTGCATAAGTCAATGCACTTTTGCTTCTTTTCTTAAATAAAATCTATCATTTTATCTCTCAAAAAATATTATTGCATAGGTTGTTGCACAAGTTAATTTTTACAACACTTTGAATAAGTTATTCCATATTATTGCATAGGTTTTTTTTATATCCATAATCAAAGACAATTTGTTGACAGGTTATCTAATGCAAATTTAATTTTCATAGGTTATTGCAGGGTAAACTCTCTTGTTTAGGTCCAAAATATTGAGTTCATTACTCTACTTTGCTAAAATTTTGTAGCTGCTAATGTCCTGTTTAGCAATTACAAAACTTGAGTTCATTATTTGTGAATATCTTGTTTAGGTTCTTTATTGCACTAGTGTTCATTGTTTAGGTCCGCTCTCTTGTTTAGATTCACTCTCTTGTATAGGTCATTTGTCTTGAGTTCATTATCTGTGAACAAATAGTCTTTAATTATGATTTTCATTTGGCTAACTATAATTCAAAATATGATCCTTCGGTGGTCGTTGATAAAGAATCGGGCCATTATGTAGTTGTTGATCAAGCATCGGGGCTTTCAGTTGTCGTTGATTAATAATCAAACCATTCAGTGGTCGTTGATCAAGGATCAGACCATTCGGTGGTCATTGATCAAGAATCAGGCCTTTTGATGGTTGTTGGTTAAATATTGGGCCTATTGATGGTCGTTGATCAAGCACTAGGCTCTTTAATGATCATTAATCAAGCATATATCAAGCTCTTTGGTGGTCGTTGATTAAGCATCAAACCATTTGGTGGTCATTGATCAAGCATCAAGACATTTGGTGGTCAATGAACAAGCATCAAACTATTCGGTGTTTGTTAATCAAGCGTCATGCCATTCAGTGTTTGTTGATTAAGCAAAAGCGTGCACCATTGTTGATCTAGAATATTTTGCTGGTGATTGTCCAACTGTTTTATTTCTATTGGAATGGGGACATAATATTGGTATTATGGTCTAGTTTATAGTAGAAAGAATCTAATGTCGTTGTATCTACAGTTTATTATTTTTTCTAGATAGTGAGGTATCATCTACAAATTAAAATAATAAACTCAATATTCATCAACAAATGCTGCTTTCTTTGACTTGTAGAAAAGCGTTTAGATTCAAGAAGTGTACCTTTTCACCGGCTAAAACTTGTGACCTAGACATAAAGAGGGGATGCCACAACTACTCAACCAAAAAGGCATTGGCTAAAGGATGAAACTGTTTCTATCATCTTTTCTATGTGTTGGCATCTTTGGAAGGCTATAAATGAATTTGTGTTTGATAAAACTCCTTTGAATATTGACAAAATCAATCTCTACTAATAGGTGCTTAAATGAGAGGTCGGCATAAATGGGGTCCTCCCAAGGTGGCCTGTTCTGTCTTGACACTAGGTGCCCTCTTTTGGGAGACAAGGTGAAAGATCAATTTTGATGGAGCTACTTCTACTACTACCCGTTGAGCTGGTGTTCGAGTGGTCGTGATAGCAAAGAAAAACTCATTTTGGCTAAAGCTTCCTCATGTTTATTGTTATCCTCTCTTGCTTTGGAAGCCATGCTACTAGGATGGGACTTCTTACTTTTTTATTTTCTTTTCTTTTTGAAAAATGGTGCAATTTATTAGAAAATAAAAAGAGAAACAAAAAAAAGGATTCACAATAAACTAAAAGAAAAGTCAACAACAAACCCCAACATCAAACAATCCTACTCTACCAACTATAGCACTCTGCCTAATCAAAACCTGTAGAAATAGAAACCTAATCAGACAAGAACTGAAAAACCCGAACAATAATTCAAGCAAGAGAAAATGCCATTTTCTTAAAAATTCACATATTCTTTTCCTTCCAAACCGTCAAATAGATAGCAGCCAGGAGGATGGTGCTTCTTACTGTTATCTTAGTATTGTTATTTCAGTATTTTATATATGTGCACGACACTATAAACTACGAAAATACTTGAATCAAATAAATGAAACTACTTACTTGACTCGGATGATTAAACCTTCACTTAACTAGATCAAGGCTAGTGTTTAACACTATGCCCTTAAGACATATTCGTCCCTCGCACTGATGCTTATGGTCAATTTGGACGTCTACCTCCCAAGATACAATGATCTTCCACACGAAGAAGCAACACTACAATCTGTGTGTTTAGCGAACCAACTTGTGTTGTACCTCTCTCTTACACTAACACTGACACAGATGCACTATGACACTAATTGCTTAACCAAAAATTGAATGAATGAAATGATGGAGGAACCTCTTATTTATAGATTTTTTGTGTCTGTTCAGAACAAGTATAGGGACACAACCTTTGATTTCGAACAGTCACAAATAACCAATAGTTGCAATTTAGTAACCACCTACACATCCGTATGGAATAGACATGTGTGAAAGAGGATGATTTAAAATATACTTACATGTCTGTACAGAATGGACATTTGTCAATAGGTGTGATTTAATAGCCACATGTGTGTTTATTCGGCCTAATAGTCTCCAAGGGCATAACACACCCCCACAAGGGAAAAACTGTAAAACCTGTTCAGAGAGATAAGTTCCCACATGTGTAACCGATTCGGGGAGAAAGCAGAAAGAAAAAAATAGTAATAAAAAATTATATTTATATTTTCTTATTGACCCAACCCAACCCATTTGGCATGCATGTGTGTTTAAATATAGGCTCGACCCATGTTAGCTAAGTCCTCCCCCATCCACAAAACAGCGGTGCCCCTTGGGGCACAAACTTATGTTTAACATTAGTGTATATGAACACACAAAATTTTTTGGGCTAGCCCATGTGGGATTATTCAAATTTTACATACTTTTAGTAATTTTACCAGTGATCAACTAGGCACTTTTGGAGACAATTTCTCATTCACCCATTGATGGTTTTGAGCATCCAATCACACGGAGTTGTTCTCCTTATTGAGGTGAACGCAAACCATGTGGGCCCACCTCAAATGACGTGGATCCCACTTTTATTTTGGCTCACACATAAACAAACGATCAGATTTTGCACGGAAAAATCTGGGCATTTTTCAAAACGGTTTCCAACACTTGCTGCCCACGATCTGGATCTCAAGTCAATTGTTCTTCAGGGGGACTCTCTTGAAGTCATTTCTTTGTTGAAAGGCAACTTGGATGAATGTCTGTGGTCTGTTTTATCTTTTGTTGTTAACTGTAAAACTTTATGTAACTCCTTTGAATAGGTGAACTTTCAGTCAATTAGGCAGGCTGGAAATAGACCGCTCACCTGTTGGCTAGATGATGTCTGCTCTCATCTATACCTAGGCAGTGGACTTCCTTAAAGCTGGCATGGCTTGAGGAAGCCCTTTGTGATGATGTACCACCCCCAGTGGGTATTTCTTAAGTTTAATGAAATTCTTCGTTTACCAAAAGAAGAAAAAAGAAAAAAAGGATGGGTGCTTGGCCTAGGTTTAGGAGTTAAACCAAGCCAGGCCATTCTCATCATAGACCAAGACAAGTAAGGCTCAAGCCTTAACCAGGCATGAAACTTTGACGGGCCTGAATAAATTTGGCAAAAAGTTCTTGCCCTCAAGGTCTATTTATGTAGGGCCTCAGGTTTTGGCCTGGTCATTAAACTTTGACAGGTCCTAAGTTCCTAACCATACTTTCAAAAGAAAGCTTATGCCCATAGCGTCAGTACAAACTTCATTCATACCTAATCTTCTCAGCTGAGGAAGGAATGAGTTTCATGAGTTTTTTTTTTTTTTTTAACTGTTGTAAAAAGGGATTGAAATATGAATCCGCTTAGTTAATTTAATATACTCTGTTATTATGGTGTTGGAACTTTGAAAACATTGTAGTTTGATACTTGGTAGCTAATTAATTCACTTTTTGGGTAATTTGTATTAAAAAAAGTATAAAATTTTCTCAGTTAGTAGAGATGTAAAGTATAGAAGTTGCACTATATTTAATTTTATTTATTTTCCTTTGATGATTTTAATTATTCTTTAACATGTATCATTATTACTAGTGGTGTTCAACATTATTTTTTACGAAAAGTAGAATCTTATGATTCTTGATCCAATCACAAGGCCCCCCAACAATCCTTCGTAAGATCTCGATTTTAACAATCTTGATCTCAAGTCAATTGTTCTTGAGGGGAACTCTCTTAAAATCATCCCTTTGCTGAAAGGCAACTTGGATGAATGTCCGTGGTCTGTTTTATCTTTTGTTATTGACAGTAAAACTTCATGTAACTCCTTTGAATAGGTGAACTTTCAATCAATTAGGCAGGCTGGAAATAGACCAATCATCTGTTGGCTAGATGAGGTCTGCTCTCATGTAAGCAGTGGACTTCCTTAAAGCTGGCATGGCTTGAGGAAGCCCTTTGTGATGATGTACCACCCCCGGTGGGTATTTCTTATGTTTACCGAAAGAAAAAGAAAAAGAAAAAGAAAGAAAAGGAAGAATGGGTGCTTAGCCTAGGTTCTAAAGGAGTTAAACCAAGCCAGGTCATTCTCTTCATAGACCAAAGTAAGGCTCAAGCCTGTACCAGACATGAAACTTTGACGGGCCTTCATAAATTTGGCGAAAAGCTCAAGCCCTCAAGGTCCATTTATGTTGGACCTCTAGTTTAGGCCCTGTCATAGAACTTTGACGGGTCCTAAGTTCCTATTGGGACTTGTATCCTCTGCGATGCCTGGTGGTGAGCCACAGGTGAGCCAAGACACAAAGGGGTTGGGGACCTCCAAAAAGAGTATGGGCCCCACTCCCTTTGTGTCTCAGCTCACCACAAGGCGTTGCAGAGGATACAGCTCCCTAACCATACTTCAGGAAGAAAGCTTAAGCCTGGGGCCTCAGGTTTGGACCCAAGAATGGCCCATGCCCTTCTAGTAGCAACCCAAAGACTACCAACAGGGGGCTGAGATCAGATGTCCATTGGGCCAGCCTTGTTGATGTGAACCTCTAAAAAGCTACATAAATACCGTAATTTTTTTTTAAGTTGTACTTTATTTTCACTTCTAAGTTATATGATGAGGCTTTGCATGGTTTGATCTACGTCTCAGCAAACATACAACCACAAAGCTAATTCCAGAAAATTTTGTCTATCTTCTCTAGAACTCTTGATTTCCCAAGCAAAAAAGAAAAGAGAAAGAAGTAGACAAAAATATGAATAATTTGTTTCAATTCACTTGATAAATTAAGGGCATGTTTGGCAGCCAATTGTAATGTAATCATTTTAATTCCCTAAGGCATTTGTAACCATTTGGTGAGGGTTCAAAATGAACTCATTCAGATTTATGTTGATTTGTTAACTAAAATTAAAAATGAAGTCGTCCTAGGTTTTTTATAAAATGAAATGATTTATGTTATCATTCAGAATTTGGGGATGAATGAAAATCAATCCATTAAATCTGAATAAGTTCATTTTTCAACTATCACATTATGGCTTCATATGCCTTGGGAATTTGGATTGAAATGATTTCATTATCAGTGGCTGCCAAACACGGCCAAACAAGTTGAATAGCATGGAAGCAAGAAATTCTCGAACCATGAAAACATGGAATCCTGAGGATCTACAGTTAGTTAAGCAGAGGTGAACTAATCATGTCTGCATTATATATAATGATATTAAGAACATTTTAAGGATGCATGCTCAAATTGTATTTGGTAATGATACTAGAAGGCACCTTAACAAATGTAGAACAAAAAGTATCCTTCAACCCACTCTTTGGAATTTTTCACTTGCATATATGTTACAAAACATCTTCAGGCAATTAAAAAAAGAAAAATCAATGGTGTTTTACATAATCCTCACCATTTGTTTTTTCATTCTTTCCTTGAACCAGGTCTTTTCTTGCCTTGTCTTCTACTTGGAGGTGAGGTGGTTAGATTTCACAAAATTTAATTGATCCGGTCCATGATAATTCAATCAGAAATAAATCCATGGCTGGGAACAGCGATGGCTAATAGCCTGTTTGGAAGCCACATGTAATGTAATCATTTCATTTGAGTTTCTCAAGGCATTTGTAGCCATGAGGTGATGGTTTGTTATGAACTCATTCAAATTTATACTGATTTGTTAACTACAATTAGAAATTAAGTCTTCTTATGTTTTTCTATAAAATGAAATGATTTGTGTTATCAAGCACAAATCAGTGCAAATCTGAATGAATTCATTACAAACCATCCCATTGCGATTACAAATAGTTTTGGGAAACTCAAATGAAATGATTAGATTACATGTGGCTGCCAAACGCAGCCTAAGTCAATAGGCTTTCTTTAATTTATGTAAGGGATGACTTAAACAATTTCGTTAATCAGATAATAGAATGGACAAAAGCTAGGGAAACGAGGTGCCCATCTTAAAATAATTTTAAACCCTTAAACTACACGTTTTTATGGATTTCAACTACACATCCATATAAAAAAGGGTTCTAGCAATTGGTTAGTTAGGATTTATATAGGACCATTAATTTGAGTGATTCTTGACGTTTACCCATTCCATCATTCAGACGGTGGAGACGTTTTTATGGTGAGTTGTCTGGTTCATACTATAATAAATAATTAGATCGTTGTTATCAATACTTACACAAGGAAAATGGGTCAGGCCGGTTCAATCTAGCTCATCCAGCATATCAATCTGGGTCGACCCTATAAATAAATTATCAAGAACTTAACCTTGTCTACCTCTGCCAATTGGTTCAACTACCATAATAACTGGTGTTTTTGGACAATAGGCCACGTTGTCCAATTTTCACTGGTTTTATGAAGATTCAGGTCCAAGATCCAATCTGCCAACATATCAGAAGCGGGCTTGCTGGGTCAACCAGCCGGCCAACCCATTTGATGCATTACCACCACATTACATGGCCCATTCATTTGGACCATCTAATCAATGAACCGTGCAGTTTAAGAAATAGATTAATCAGATGATCCAAACATTATGAACCCATATCATCTCAATGAACACCATTTGCCATCAACTTGTCTTACTATCTACTACTAGAACCAGTGCACACCATATATATATATATATATATATATATCACATAGAGATACAACTCCATATACTAGTAGGACAGACTAATGCATAAGTCGTAGAAATGTGACTTTGGCTTTTCTCTGAATCAGTCGGCCATGTCGCATGCGAGGTATTGCAGCGTTTGGAATCTTGGACAAAGGCTCTTGGAACTACTACTTAAAAAGGCTACAACAGCCAATTTTGACTCTCTCACACTTCTAATGTCTCTATTTCTTTATTTAACGTGAAAAAAACGAAATAAAAAATAAAAAATGGCGGGAATATAACATACCCACCAAGTTCGGTACTTTCTCCACGTGGCGGCAACCCAGGAGTCCATCCTTCCCACCACCAGCTAGCTTTTGTCTCCTACGTTGGCTAGTGCACAAACATAAAAGGCCAAGGCATGTAAATATTTTTTGGTTTCTGATGATGGAGTTTGAACAAGTTTTCCTGTTAAGTAATATAAAGTCCAAACCCTAGCAACTGAACGACGACGTCACCACCTCTACAAAGTAGGAAATGATGGATGCAAATCCTCCTGCTCTCATGATCTCCTCAGGCTTCCTCCCTACTGGGTCCCTACTGGAGGCCTTGATTCACATCTCTAATGAAGTCTCATCCACAGACAAGCTTCCTTTCGTACAGGCTCGAAACATCACTACCTTGGTAAGAAGGATCAAGCTCCTTTCTTCGCTCTTCGAAGAGATTCGAGAATCGAATAGCCCACTTCCGCCGTCATCAATTCTATGCCTCACCGAGCTCTTCTCGGTGATCCGTAAGGTGAAGCTTTTGATCCAAGAGTGTAAGGAAGGGAGCTATCTATGGAGCCTGATACAGATGGAGTTGGTGTCCAAGAAATTCCATGTGGTGGTGATGGAGATGGGGAGGGCACTCGATATTCTTCCTTTTAGCTTGCTCGACGTTACCACGGATGTTAGAGAGCAAGTAGAGCTTCTCCACAGGCAAGCAAAGAGAGCTAATGTATTTGTGGACACTCAAGAGTATCAAAGAAGGGAAGAGCTCCTCCAAGTGATGGCCACCAACAATGAGAAGAACAGTAAGAAGAGGGGCAATGTGGATTGCAATAAAGTGGAAGAGATTATGTGTTGCATTGGTTTGAGAAGCCCATCTGATTACGGGGAAGAAATTGTGAGGCTAGAGGCAGAAGCTAAGAAGCAGGCAGGAACAGGTGGCCTAATTGTGGTCTCCAACATCAACAATCTTATCTCTCTTGTTTCTTACTCCAAATCTATGATCTTTGGTAATGAAGGAAATGAGAGAAACCAGGCAGAGTTAGAGCAACAGTCGGTGAGCTTAGACAGGAATCATGACTGTTCTTCTTCTTCTCATAACATCCCTGATGAATTTCGGTGTCCAATCTCTCTTGACTTGATGAAAGATCCTGTGATCGTTGCATCAGGCCACACATATGATCGATATTCAATTGCTCAATGGATCAGTTCAGGGCACCATACGTGCCCCAAGAGTGGACAGAGGTTAATTCATATGGCTCTCATACCAAATTATGCAGTCAAGAGCTTAATACATCAATGGTGCGAGGAGAACAATATCCCACTGAGTGGTTCGTCAGCATCATCTTCCATAGAATTGGATAGAAGTAGCAGTAAAAGAAAGTCATCTGAGAAGGCGGTGGATCACATCTCAGCCACAAAAGCGGCGGTGGATGCTGTCAAAATGACAGCAGAGTTTCTAGTGGGGAAATTGGCAACTGGGTCACCTGCCATCCAGAGGCAGGCAGCTTATAAGCTTCGCTTACTGGCAAAAACAGGCATGGACAATCGCCGGATAATCGCCGAGGCAGGTGCTATCCCATTTTTAGTGACATTACTAGGTTCCCACGATCCAAGGACCCAAGAGAATGCAGTGACGGCCTTGCTTAACCTCTCCATCTTTGACAACAACAAGGTGCTTATAATGGCAGCTGGTGCAATCGACAACATTATAGAGGTTTTGCAGTATGGGAAGACAATGGAGGCGAGGGAGAATGCGGCAGCTGCCATCTTCAGCTTGTCAATGATAGACGATTGCAAGGTGAGAATAGGGGCTCACCCTGGAGCAATCACAGCTTTGGTGGGGCTTCTGAAGGAGGGTACTACAGTTGGAAAGAGGGATGCTGCAACAGCACTCTTCAACCTTGCAGTTTACAATGCTAACAAGGCGAATGTTGTGGTCGCAGGGGCTGTTCCTTTGCTTATTGATTTGTTGATGGATGATAAGGCAGGAATCACAGATGATGCCTTGGCAGTGCTAGCACTCCTATCAGGATGTTGTGAAGGGTTGCAGGAAATCAGGGGGAATAGGGTGGTGGTGACTCTTCTTGTTGATCTCATGAGATTTGGGTCCTCCAAAGGAAAGGAAAATTCAGTAACTCTTCTGTTGGGGCTGTGCAAGAAGGGAGGAGAGGAGGTTGCAAGGCGTTTGTTGATAAACCCACGTAGCATCCCGTCCCTTCAGAGCTTGGCCACAGATGGATCTCTCAAAGCTCGAAGGCAGGCTGATGCTCTTCTTAGATTACTAAACAGATGCTGCTCAGTCTCACCATCCTCATGAATGACACCACCACCACAACCAAAGAGGACATAACCCGTCCTCCATATGAAACTTGTAAACCTGTTACATCTTTATACATTGAAATGCTGTTCATATGTAACTGTAATTGGAACTCCCTCCACATATGATGGGTTCTGTAATTTGTTTGTATACTTTTTTTGTTCTTTCTTTTGAATGGATTGGGATTGAATTTATTTAGATGCCCCCGTTCTAGTTTTCAGGCTTTCCCCAAAAAGAGGAAAATTTTTAAGTTAATAGTAATAGGATGTCCATCTATAAACACCTTGCTTTGAAAGAAATCATCTCTCCTCAAAGGGGAAAAAAGGTTCTTTATCATGTCTGAAAGATCTAAATAAGAGACCTAAATCATTTAAAATTTTCTTAAGGGCATCAATCAGCCTCTTAACTCCGATAATCTATTGCTAAACAAATTCCCTTTAACGGAGAGAGTTTATTAACTAGGTTTGTTGCATAGAGTAGTAAATATAATGAATTCATTGATCCTCGTAGAAAAACAGGGTCAAAGAAATTTGGTTTAAATACAAGTACGCAGAGTTATTGCAAAATGTATACTCATCTGTCATCGGGAGGTTTAGAATCATTGGGTAGCACTACCAACCATTCTGATAACAGAAGACTTTCATGAATCAGGTACTTCATCCTGAATGGAACAGAAAATCCTAGCCATATTTATGAAGGACAGATAAAAATAGATTATAACAGCAGGTACGCATACCAGTCGATTCAGAGAGGTTTTGCTGGTGGTAGTAATAGAAAAAATAAAAATAAAAAATGATAGTACAGATGTCAAAGTGGGAGATTCTTCAAAGAAAATTATGATATGTTTACCTGTAGTTAACAGGCCATCAGGCATTTACATTTAATTTACATGAGAAACATGTGGGCCCTTAAGTCTACAAGACTTTTAGCTCAACATCCTATTACATGAACAACTAATGGGACCCTCAAAGTCTACAAGGCTTTAACTCAACATCTTATTACACCGAAGAAGATATACAGTGCGAGAGGTTAAACTTATGTTCAACCTATCAGAATGAGCTTTGAGTCGATATGTAAACCGCAATTTACATAAGGTGAGCTTAAGTTGCCTGGTTAGTACTCTATAACTCTACCATTTCCAAGTGAATGTGTGTTCCCTTTAACTTGTACTTCCAAAACCAACTTCCATTATCCATCATATCCTTTTCAATAGGATCTAACTTAACCGAGAAACCTGATACATGAACAAAAATCAAGAAATAAACTGGTTAGTTTATTCTAGCAAGAAATATAACCTTGTACGACAAATTATCTCAAAGCAAAGATGCAAGTCATATATTAATCTTAGCATAAAAAAAAATTCGTCCAACTAGCAAGCAATCATTGATAAATGATGCCTAAGAAGCAAATGGCCAAAATATATTTTTACACAAAACATTGAGTAGATAAGATAATAGTGACGCCACATGATGATAAAGCAGAAATATTTACCAAAACAAAAGTGAAAAAGAAAAAAATTCCCATTATATTCAATTTCAAAGAGATGAACTCAGTTACAAATTATCTTAAAATTCTGTTGACATGAAATTATCAAATGCAATGGAATTGTTGCCAATTTAAAACCTATTACTTTAGTTGCTTCAGAAGAATTTTTTACTTTACGTAAAGATATATATTATAACTATAAGTTAATCTCAAAGCC
>JAOXJP010094710.1:0-14573 GCA_025762735.1 Platanus orientalis | reverse complement strand
ATATATATATATATATATATATATATATATATATATATATATAGACTTTACACACTAATCTTTACAAATCCTACTCTAATTAGACTTCTTAAAGATAAAACTTCCAAATAAATAAAATCCGGTTATTAAATGATACCCTACCAGTATATTGGCCATTACTTTCCCAAATCACTTCAAATTCTCAAGATCTTGGTCTCGTTGGAAAGATAACTGAATAACCTTTCAAATGGAACCAAAATCATCCTAAACAAGTAAGTTTTGACCTTCCAAAATATGGCCTAAAGAAAAAAATTAGATTACAACTTTGATTTAAAGACTCCTAATTACATAAGGACTCTAAAATAAACTCAAAAATAATTAAATATAAGGTTAAAGATAATGCTAACATAAAATCCAATAAAATACTAATTAAATCAGCTTCAAAATGCTCCACACGTCCCCCACTTGGCTGTCACAAGGATCACACGGTGGGTCCCACCCACATGTCACGTAAGCCCCACATCAGCTTGGATGACCACATCATAAACCCTTCACCCAAAACCTCTCCTTGCTATTTTTCACATAGAAAACCCTACTTCTCCCTATTATAACCCAACTGCAGAGCCTATTCATCTTTCATCTCTGGTTTCTTCAATCAAACCCAAGAAAAACCCCTCCCTAAGACCTGCGGCCACCTATTCCTCTATCCCCCTTCTTGTTTTTCCTCAATAAAACACATTATCCATCAACCTAGTACCCTGCAACACCTATAGATCTGTGTTATATATTGTAAAGGGTATTATAGACACATATCTATAATATACTACATGTATGGTGTATCAATCAGGGTTTTAATAGAATACTAATGTATAAGAACACAACTCTCATACGATTGATCCTAAACTTCTCTCTCTTTCTTTCTTCTTCTTCTTCTTCTTCTTTTTCTTCATCTTCTCTAAATAGATTAACCCTAAATAAACCAAGTTGGTATCCGAGCAAAAACAAGATCCACACACAGAAAAAAAAAACATGGAGAAAACGACGTTCACAAGGCGACCGGGAGCTGGTGGTGAATGAACACAAATCCCAAGTCATCTTGGTGTAGGGGGATTTTTGGTGATTTAAAAAAAAAAAAAATTTGAGTTCTCTATAGTGGTGTTTCGAAGGGTTTTCTTCAACAACCTGAAACCCTTCGTTTTTTTAAGATTCATTAATCCTGCTCACACAAAGGCTTCTTGTGTCGATTGCTTTTAAAGGAGAGGTCGTTTTTTTAAGGAGAATGTTTTAGAACAAATCCCACGAAGTTCCGTTAGCAATCAAGAGAACACTGTTGATTTTCCTCGCTACCAGCCATTAATGCTTGGCTTGAACACCATTTGAATCCCATATCTGATGGATGCGTTGCTCTAGTCACTTGGCTCCAATTATGAAAGTTTGGCCAAAGGTTGTGATATTGCTGTCGGGGACCTCCACAGTCCATGTCCCCTCATGTGCTGCCGCATCTGTTGATCGTTTTGTACATCATCCTTATTCCCATTAAGGGCAGAGATAAAGAGGAATACCTAATAGGAGAAGCTAAGAAGCCTCTAAGAGAGGATCCAAAGTACAAAAAATGAAAGACCGAAAATGTCATGGTTAAGGGGTGTTTACTTGGTTCAATGAAGATGGAGATTAGTGATCATTATTTATTTTTGGATACCGCATATCAGATATGGGATTCATTGGCCAAAGCATACTCGGAGGTTGGTCACACAGCAAAGATATTTGATCTTAAGCAGAAGATTGCCCACTACAAACAAGGTGATCGGCTCATTGCTATCTATTACTCAACTCTTAGAAAAATGTGAGAAGAATTATCACATTATACCACATTTCCCCATCGTGTTCGCAAGATGCATCCGCCTACCAGAAACATGTAGAGAAGATCCAGGTTTTTTGAGTTTTTGGCAGGGTTGAACTCAGACTATGAACAGATCCCTCAATATGGGACATCCTCTGACGTTAACTAAAATATATGCTCACATTCACCGTGAGGAAAGCCGGCGTAGAGTTATGAGTTTAACCCCTTCTATCAAAAAAGCTACTCTCGTTTCGAGTTCATTTAGAGAAGGTTGTGGTACTTCTCTTAGGCATGGCTGTGGTGGTAGATCTGACATTTATCTGATGATCGGGATCACCTTAAATGTAAACACTGTGGTCGTCATAGACATACTAAAGATCACTGTTGGGATCTACATGAACGCCCTTCAGACTTAGCTCCTCGTACCACTACACATGGTGGATTGGTAATGGTCGAGGAGGGGGTCACTCTGGTAGACAAAGACCTAATGCCCACTCTGTCGCATCTACACCTACCGAGCTATCTACTCAACCACCACCTCCCTCCCCAGATATTGGAGCCTTATCTAGTGATGAGATTGCAGCATTTCGACATTTTGTTTCTTAGCTTGATCAGCCTTTCATGGCCCCAACATCCTCCTTTCCTCACTCAGGTATAGTTGCACATGGTTTCTCTGCTACAGTTACTACTCCATAGAGTTCCTGAATTATTAACTAAGGAGCATCTTACCACATGACTAGTATATCTTCATTGTTTATCTCTTATCATGTTTGTTCTCGAAAAGACAAGGTCTGCATAGCTGACGGATCATTGTCTTCGATTGCAGGTCAGGTTGACATTTCTGCCACATCTAACTTGTGTCTTTCTTTTGTTCCTCATGTTCCAAATTTTTCATTAAATCTATTATCCATTAATCATATCACCAAAACCCTTAACTGTTCAGTTACATTCATTCCTTCTTATTGTGTGTTTCACGACATGGTGACGAAGAGAATGATTGGTTTAGGGCATGAGAAGGACGGTCCTTACATCCTGTACTCTTCTTTACCAGTAGCTACTTCTGCAATAAAGAGGAAAGATTCTTCCACCACAAATGAGTTAATTATGTAGCATCGTAGACTAGGTCACTTGTCTTTTCATGTAATAAGGAAGATATTTCATCACATCTCCTTTAACCATTTAGTTAGTAATTGTGAACCTTCTCTATTAGCTAAGCATCGTCAATCAAATTACCCCATTAGTATTAATAAAAAGAGTTCAGTTCATTTCTCTGTTGTGCATTCTGATGTATGGGGTCCAGCACCTACCACTTTATCATCTGATTTCAAATATTTTATAACATTTATGGATGATTTCTCTAGAGTCACTTGGCTTTATCTGCTAAAAATAAAAGTGATGTTAATGCTGCTTTCAAATCTTTTCACTCTATGGTATGCACTCAATTTGGCACTAAACTTCAGATTCTGCATTCTGATAATGGCGGTGAATACATTTCTCATGACTTGAAATCATTTCTTGATATGGCTGGAATTGTTCACCAAACCACATGCCCAGGAACTCCAGAACAAAACAGCGTGGCTGAAATGAAAAATAGGCACTAATGGAGATTACTCGTGCTCTGATGTTCACTATGAATGTGCCTCGGACCTTCTGATCTGAAGCCATTCAAACAGCAGTGTATCTCATAAACCAGACGCCTTCTCGGGTTCTCTCTTATAAATCTCCCCTTGTTGTGTTGTCTCATCAGTCTCAATTGTTTCCTCTTCCATTAAAAACTTTTGGTTGCATTTACTATGTTCGCATTCTTAAATCCGATTGCTCTAAACTAGACCTTAAAGCACTAAAATGCATTTTTTGGAGTTATGGAGTTGATCGGAAAGGTTACAAGTGTTATCATCTTCCTACACATCGTAAGTTTGTGTCTAGGGATGTCACTTTCTTTGAATCCCTTTCATTTTTTTTCTTCTGGTCGGTCATCTCTTCAGGGGGACTAACTTATAGGTCAAGAGTTGTCATCGGTTCCACTTCCTGTGCCAGTTCCTATATATCATTTTGACATGGCTAGTGGAAAGGGGGAGAATGATGATAAAGAAGAAATGAAAAGGTTGAAATGCTACAATCGAAGGAAGAAACAAGAAGGGGTACAGGAATGAGATCAAGACCTACATTCTCATGAACCACACCAAGACTTTACTTTGGAGTCATCTCGTGAGACAGGTAATGTGACTATTCCATACTCTTCTACCTCAACTCCTGAGAACCTTGACCAGTCTATTGCTCTTAGAAAGGGGGTGAGATCTTGTACCCAACACCCAATGTCCAATTTTTCTCGTATCATGCACTGACACCTCCTTTCGCAAGTTCTCCCTTGCAGTGTCCTCCATTACAGTTCCTCACAATGTATATGAGGCAATGAGTCAACCACAATGGAGGGAGGCCATGGAAGAATAAATGAAAGCGTTGGAAATAAACAAAACATGGGAAATGATTGATCTCCGTAAGGGAAAGAAGCTAGTTGGTTGCAGGTGGGTGTTCACAGTGAAACACAAATCTGATGGATCTGTGGAGAGATACAAAGCAAGGTTGGTTGCCAAGAGGTATACTCAATCATATGGTATTGATTACCAAGAAACTTTTGCTCCAGTTACAAAGATGAACTCAGTAAAAGTCATTATATCACTATCAACAAATCAGGGATGGTCTCTCTTACAATTTGATGTAAAGAATGTTTTCCTACATGGGGATTTGGAGAAGGAAATGTACATGGACAAACCACCAGGATTTCAAGTGTCTAGTATGAATAGGAAAGTGTGCAAACTAAAGAAAGCTCTATATGGCTTGAAACAATCACCTCGTGCCTGGTTTGAAAGGTTTAGAGTTGTCATAATTAATGCAAGGTATAAACAAGCTCAGGTGGATCACACTCTATTTACTAAGCGCAATGATTCCAAGATGACTGTCTTAATTGTGTATGTTGATGAGATAGTAGTCACAGGAAATGATGTAGAAGAGACTACACGGCTAAAGAAGGGGTTAGCCAGAGAGTTTAAAATCAAAGACCTAGGTTCTCTGAGATACTTTCTTGGGATAGAAGTTGTTAAATCAACACAAAGCATCTTTCTCTCTCAAAGAAAGTATGTGATGGATTTGTTGAAAGAAGTAGGGATGACTGGATGTAAACCATGTTTAACCCCTATCGAGGCTAATCATAGATTAAAAGAAGATGACAATGAAAGACTAATTGATGCAGGAAGATACCAAAGGCTAGTTGGGTGTCTGATATACCTAACCTTAACTCATCCTGATATTACTTATGCAGTGAGTGTAATCAGTCAATTTATGCATGCTCCTACTCAAGATCACTTGGAGGCTCCATATCGAGTATTAAGGTCCTTAAAGGGCTGTCTAGGAAAAGGGGTTTTATACAGAAAACACAAGCATTCTCGGGTTGAAATATATACTGATGTAGACTCACTAACAGACCGTAGGTCTACTTCTGGTTATTGTTCATTTGTGGGAGGAAACTTGGTGACTTAGAGAAGCAAGAAACAATCTATGGTTGCAAGGTCTAGTGCAGGGGTTGAGTTTAGATCAATGGCTCATGGGATTTATGAATCCTTACGGCTGAATATGTTGTTAATTGAAGTTGGGCATCCAGTACAATGCTCTATGAATCTCTACTATGACAATAAGGCAGCAATAAATATTGCACATGACCCAGTGCAACATGATAAGACCAAACATGTGGAAGTCAACAGGCATTTCATCAATGACCACATCAAGAAAGGCAACATATGTATTCCATACATACAAACCAAAGATCAACTTGCAGTTCTCTTCACAAAAGGCCTTGGAGGAGAACAGTTTGTGTCACTCATTAGCAAGCTGGGAATGATTGATATCTATTCCTCAACTTGAGGGAGAGTGTTGTATATTGTGAAGGGTACTATAGACACATACCTGTAGTATACTACTTGTATGGTGTGGTGTATCAATCAAGGTTTTAATATAAATACTACTGTATGAGAACACAACTCTCATACGATTGGTCTCAAACTTCTTCTTCTTCTTCTAAATAAACTCCTAAATAAACCAAGTATTTCCATCCCTTACTATTTTCTGATCTGAAATTCAAAACCCCTCCCTAATTCCTTTCAGGTTATTAATTGATTCCCCTTTCATTTTGGATAAAGATTTCTGTCCCAAAGCCCTTATATCACTTGCAGCTGTCTGAAAATCTGATTCCCTTGATTGTTGATCAATGAAATCAGACCCAACTCTGATCTGATTTTAGCTCCTGTTCTCCCCACAATATTAACCACATCAAACTCTTGTTTCTGCCCTAATAAATCCCTTGAAATTAGGCTCATACTCACTTGTGTTTTGCGTTCATAATCACAGTCTTTAGTCCTCTGTTAGCTCCCTGGTTTCAGTCCAGAACATCCCCTGTTATACTCTTGTATTATTCCTGAGATCAGCAGCTTATAATCAACCCTGTTGTTGCACGCCACGAGTGTTCCAACATCAGACCCTGCTGTGGCCTATATGTTAATATAAATACCTAATCTGTTGACTTGATTACAGCCCAATACCTGAACCTGGCTTACCCAAGACCCTAGTCTTTGGTCTGGTTGTTTCTTGTCTATTTGGTCCTAATTCCTCATATCTGGTTGCTGTTTTCATGCATCTATATCAGTCATAGAAACCCTTTGTTAAGGTACGTCAATATTGTTTGTTTGCTGATATCTTAAGTCTGAGTTTAGTTAGTAATGCATGCATTAAATCTGGTTCTATTTTAAATCTTTAATTGGTTCTGATTTGAGCATTCTAAAGTGGTTTCATTATCTTGTTCTTCTAATTGGACTAAGTGTGCTTGACTGAGAGTAAGAATCTTGTTTCTATATTTGCATTGCTTTGTGTAAATTCCTAAGATCTCTGATTGCATATGAATGTACATGCATTTGCATCAAATAGTACCCAAAAAAAAAAGAATTTGGTTGTATTATAACAGCTAACTGTTGGCCAGTTGATTGACAAATGTATGGTGGTAAATCTGGATTGCTAATCAGTACTTGTTGACTGTTGGCCAATTGTTAATCTGGACAGCCACCCAGTACTTGTGGATGGTCAGCCAGCTGTTTGATAATTGAACAATGGTTGATCTAGACTAACTGTTAACCATAAAAATAATAATAATCATAATAAAATAAAGGTTGATCTGGACTACTCTACAGTTCTAGAATGTCTGTTGGCTGGTTGTTGTGCAGGAAACTAAGCCAACTTATTTAGCAAGAGAGCTTTTCTTCCTTGCTCTTTCCAATCTTTGCTCAGATATCTCTTAGATAATCAACCTCCCTTATAAAACTCCTAAACTGATCAATGTTTATAAAAGTGAATTCAAATGACAATACCTGAAGAATAAATCAATCATTCTGCTCACCAGTCTTCTCCCTTTTCCTCATAATCGCAAATATTTTCTTTGATACTAGTTTGTAAAAACTAAGAGCCTCAATCACATACTCGTTTAAATAAATAAAAAAAGAGCCACAACCACATACATGAACAAAAGTAAAATAAAAAGAGAGAAGAAAAACAAAATGGCACAGCAAGTTTACATAGTTCAGTCATATGGCCTACGTCCATGACACAATATAGTCCATTCTTCAGTAAATAAAAAAGCAAGAAAATATACAATATAACCTGCTCCTCTCATGCAAAAACCCAACCCCTTCAAACCATACACTCTCAACCCCGTAAAGAACATTAGAATCTAATCGGGATATAACAACTCTTTATATGGAGTTCTTCCACAACCGATTTCCTCTCCCGCATATACAGAGATAACTTCATAATAAAAGTTCAAACCTCATCCATAAGACCAGAATAAGATCCTATGGTTGTAAACATGACAGACGTCTAAAAAAATTAAAGATCAATAAATTATGCATTAAATTTTTTGCAGTTTCCCAAAATTTTACATCAATATTTTTCTAACAAACACTACTTTTCTACATATCTCCTCCAAAAAAGTGTGTGTGTGTGTGTGTGTTGGGGGGTGTCCCAAGTGCATCTCTGAGACAACCACAATCCATGAGAAGCATGAATTTGCAAGCCCTGAATATGATCGTCAACAAAAGCCTAAAGAACCTACAAGAAGTTATTAGCCATTTTTCAAAATTCAAGGAATCAGATTAAATTGGCAGATAAAAGTACCTGATCATGCATTGCTCCAGCAGGAGCAAAATCTGAATGAGCATATGTAAGACCTTCAAACAAATCCATAAAATTTTCGTTAATAGTATACGGAAATCCAGCATTTATCTCCATTTGTCGGTTCCCGTTCATTTCAAACCACTCCTATCAGAATTCTGCAGGTAGTAAAGTTGAAATTGAGAAAGAAGAACAATAAGTTAGACTGGGGTTTCGAAAAACAAAGCTCAAATGCACTAATAACACAATCAGTGGACAACAATCACTCACAGAAATCAGGCGTCCATTTCTACTCAACGAAAACTGAACATCACTTGTTCACTATCACTTTCTGCAAATCGGTCTTCGTTTCTCTGCAATTCCCTGAAAAAATTAATAAACAGAAAACAACTAGAGCACTCAGAATCTACAATCACACATCATTTCACGGAATCTTTTAGGTAATTCCATCACCCTTTTATTTTTCCATAATTTTTCCTTCCGCATTATAATGAATGAATTTTCAAAAATTTTAGTCGGATCCTGATTAATATGAATTAGGCTATAAATCTTACCTGAGTTTCTCAATTCCAGGGAATAGAACACTAAATTCGCAGGGCATAAACCAGCATTACAACTCTTCGACCAAATAAAATCTAAATATTAGAATTCGGAGCAAACCAACGCGAGATATTCTTTAAGAGAAACACCAAAACGATCAAAGGCATCATCAATACCTCATTTAGCAACAACTCTCCAAATTATCATCAAATTTCTCCTGAAATCCCGCGATCACCCCTCATAAATGAAAAAAACTACACAACCAAAAATAAAATAGAAAGAAGATGAAAATCTTATTAAAAGCCTCGTTAACATGATTGCGAAGGCATCCGCATCTCTGCAATCTCATCATGAAAACAAAAACTAGAAACCACAGAACGCCAAAGCGAAAAAAATCAAAAAAGAAAAGCAGAAAGAGCCATTCATACCTCATTTTCCATCAATCTTCATCGAAATTCCCTCTGAAAAAGTAATAATGCCGGATTCGGTCGATGGATCAACAAACGAAAACAAGAAACCAAGAAAATCCGATGAGAAAGAAGATCAAATGCAAGAAGAAATTGAAGAAAAAAGAAAAGAGATAAAATAAAAATTGAAATTCTTTACGAAGCGAGAGAGATTTGAAGAACAGACAATGATCTATTTAGAGCAGAGGTTTGTAGCTAAGAGTAAGAGCAGGTGCCCTTGAAGGAGACGAAAGCGAAATGGATTTCCTTTCTGTCTCTCTCTCTAGACTCTCCCCTACTTTCTCTCTCTAGCTCTTCTCCCTCTTCGCTTTTATGCTGGAGTGCTGGAGTTGAGGTAGACATATGAAACTGACTAGTCGAGAAGTGTCCGATATCCCGCGACATACTGACATATTAAAAAACGATAAGTTAAAGAAACCGTAACGTTTCGTGCCGGAATCCGGTACGATACGAAATGTAATAAACTTCTGCAATTGCAACGAAAAAACAGTGACCTCTACCTCCAACACACACTTGAATGTGATTCTTGTCAGAAATTGTATTAAAAATGGATTTTTTTTACTCATCAACGACAATGCTTAAGAAGAAGGGGAAAAAAAAAGTTAAATTGGAAATGGAGAAGTAATTTTGAAAAATAAGTGCTTAAAGCAACCCTATAATCACCATCAGACTGAAACCTGACAAAATCATTACAATACACAAGCGGGTTTGGGTTACTCAGGTTTTACTGTTACAACTAACAGTAAATGTAGTGTTTGGCAACCTTCAAAAAATGCATTCTCTGTTGAAATTGGGAAGCCTCTTAACGATCCTTGTTTCACGTTTTCAAGTTTTGTGTTTTCAAAATTTTTTGTATTTTCTTATTTGAAGAATAGTTTTATATTAAAAACTTGAGAAAACTAAAACCAGTATATAAGTAATCATTCCCCTATTTGTGTATTTTGAGAGGTCGCTCTCTCTTGCGTTGCTATGGTGTAGTTGTACACACATGCAAAAGCACGAGTACTAATATAAATACGGATGCATGCAAGAGCACTTGAGATGCATTTTACACTAATCGTCACGGAACTACTTTATGGCTTGCAAAATTTCTTTTCGACAAACTAAGTGAGATTCCACAAACTTATGAATAAAACCCACAGATACGAACAGATTCATGATAAGGCCTGTGGATAAAATCCACAAATTCGTGAGAGAAATCCCACGGATTAATGACTAAGGCCCATGCATAAAGTCCATAGATCCTTGCAGATAAGTAAATGAAGCTCATGGATCTATGATTTAAGGTGGTTCCCAGATGGGTCATGTTGTGGATAGATGGAACAGATCGAGATAAGTTGTGATCGAACCAAAATGAAAATATTTAAGGAAGCTTGTCAAGCAAACTATTCTGTACATAGCCTAATTGATGTCCACCAAATTATGGACACATATGTAAATAGATGAGAACCATTATATAAAGCCCAAAAGTAAGTAATAAACTAAGAAAAAAATGAAATAAGGAAAAGAAGGGAACGGAAGAGGAGAGAGAGGAGAGGAAAGAATGAGAATAATATGAGAAGAGCAAGCAGGCCTAGATGGGCAATGAAACCTATTGTGAGATCTCTTTATTTTTTATATTCTTAGACCTAGGGTCCATTAAGCTCTTGGATTTGTTGCCTTTGTAGGAGGCAGCAGTTGAAATCTTTAGACTTAAATCCTTAATGGAATCTTTGGTTCTTTGAAAACAGATACTAAATTTGAGATGTTAACTTTGTCTTCGTGACTCGATTTTGACATATAATGTTTACTTTTCTAGTGGAAAATTTTGTTAAAATTTTTCATAAAATCTAAACAAATTTTATCATTTATTTTTTGACACCCGGCCATTATGAGAAATAAATTTATATGGGAAGTATGAAATTCTCTTTGGCAAATACACTTCGTTGAGAGATAGGACTTGGTCAAAGTTTTGTTGGATCCCGATGTTAGCTTGGCACATGGTCTCTTGTACATTAAGTGGGAGGCCTCAACAATCCTCATGAAAGGAGTTACGATACCTCCATGCCTCAGATCAGTCTAGTAGAAGTACATCTAATTTGATTTTCTTTTAAAGAAATATGTAGGCAACCTAAAAACGTAAAGTCTAATAGCATAACCCTGACCTAAAGACCCTAAAATCCACCATTTATGTGAATGAGTTTAATGAACTCGACATCTTTTGTAATTAATGTCACATCTCAGATTAATAGTAGGACCCAACATTCTCCTCATTTTCTCATTAGATTATCAAATACAAACATAATTACCAACAAGGGAAATGAATGTAAGAGATGACATGAGAAACAAAAATGGAAAACACCCCTACACAGTAAAATGTTTTGTAGTAGAAAATTCTCTCTAAAATCTGAACTACAATTAGAAACATTTCTAAAACACGTCTAGTCATGTGAGAAACAGGTTTCTTGATAAGTGATAACTATGGCTAACAACAAATTCTATGAGATATTTTTCTAGTTGGGAGCAGCATCTAACAGTTGACATTGTGCTTGAACAATACATGGGACAACTGAAAACAAGACCGTTACATGGGTTGAGACGATGGCAATCTTAAGAGGATCGAACATAGCCCGTTTGAGGGTATCACTAGATTACACATCGGCACAGATTCAAAACTTGCCGCTGAGGTTATTAAAGGAGCCTGTTAATGTCCTTGGAAGGTGTTATCCATCCTTAAACGCAATCTAACATAAAATGGAAAATGGAAAATCTCAAAGATGTGTGG
Organism: Platanus orientalis; assembly: GCA_025762735.1. Classification (NCBI taxonomy): domain Eukaryota; kingdom Viridiplantae; phylum Streptophyta; class Magnoliopsida; order Proteales; family Platanaceae; genus Platanus; species Platanus orientalis. The sequence continues at coordinate 2,773 of JAOXJP010094710.1, read as the reverse complement.
ATTGACAACATTTGGCGAGAAACTAATCACCTAGCTGATTTGCTAGCTAAATTATATAATTTTGTAGATGAAGTCATCATTGAGACAAGTTTCCTTGCCCTTTAATGTTGCTCATAAGCAATGACTCCAACTCTGGTATTTATACACAAATGTAAAATTTTCAATATCTGAATGAAGCAATTAATTACTTGTAAAGGAGAGAAAAGACTTATGAGTTTTACAACCCAACACTGTTTCCTCTCAAAAGACTACAAGAGGAGGAAGAACATTTTTGCCCCTTAGAAACATAGCAAATAATAAGGTCCAAAAGTTTTTATTTCCAAAAGTCAGTTCTAAAAAAAACATTTTTAGGGTGCTACTTAGGCCACCCTAGGCCCAGTCTGGTTGCCATGAATTGTGGTGAATGGATAAAAAATGCTCACCTTAACGAATGCTAACCACTGCTTTTTGTCAGGTGGTGGGCACATAAGTGCCGAAAAGTGAATATGTGCCCCCCAAAAAAGTGAAAATCACTTTTCAATGCAGATGTGTCCGCCCCTAACAAGGAGCAGTGATGAGCGTTTGTTAAGGGAAGTGTTCATAAACCGATCCCTGAATTGTGTGGAAAAGAAAATAAAAGAATAGAAAAAATAATTCCACGAGAAAAGGAAAGAAAAGAATCATAAGAAAAACATGAAATAACCACCTTGTTATGGCAATCAGACAGCTTACAAATGATTTTTTAAGAAAAAATTTTGATGAGAAAATCTTTTCATGGCAACCAGACTAGGCCTTAGAGAATATGATCCTAAACCTATCATCATCAAAATCTTCCTAAATAATGATCCTAACCATCTAATTAATAATCATTTTGAATTAAAATCATCCAACTAAGAACTATGGGACCCACTTATAAAAAATCCAAGTCAGCAAGAATGTGCACCAAATAATGTCTTAAGATACCCACCTAACTATAATAAGCACATCCCTTGTTTTCTTCTCTTAAATTACAGTTGAAGCCGTTTTTATTTCAGTTGTGACCCGCACCCTTCGTAACGGAGTTTTATTAACTAATTAAACAGAATTTTAGAGATCCTTCACGTAGCGAAACGAAACCGAAACCTTCCCCCATCATAATCTCAAGCGATAAATTGGAAGTTGAGAACGAGACAAAATCTGTGCGGAAACCGCTCCGGTTGTGAAGGTAAGTCACGCTACGTGGTAGCTCTCGAGGTCATCACTGCGTAAGAAATCATAAATTAATCTTTACCGTACAAAATATGGGGCCCACCTTTGGTAATTTAATGGTTCAAAATCTGAGCGGGTTCTGAAGGGAGCCGCAGGCTTGTAGCTACACAATATGGACGATACTACCCGTTTGATTTTAGGGTTGCTGGACTATAAGGACGGGCCCACAATTTGTACGGTGAGAATTGAAGCAGAGAAAATGGGTACAGAATCTTTTTTCTTTCTAAAAAGCTGCGTATTTGAAACGGTGGTCGCACGCAACTCCCTTCTGACACAGCTGGTGCATCGTTTCCTCTTGTATTTTGTTAGGGAAAAGATGTTCTGTCCAGGACATTAGGGGACGTTATATGGAATAAAATGGGTGGGTGATAACATTTTTTTGAATATAGAATATGCATTTTATTCATTTATAGCTTAGCATCCTTATCCATGTAAAATGACATAACTACCTTTGATGTGGAGAATTTAGTTATGGAAGAAAATGTTCTGTCTAGGACACCATTTTCGTCCTACCCTTTTGTTCCACCTGTCATCCCCGAGGATTGCATCCGCTTCTCTTAACTAATGCTCCTCTCCGCCCTTGTCAGGGGGTGGACACATCAGCTCCAACAACTGATTTTCACTTTTTGGGGGGACGCATATCACTTGTCGGCATTGATGTGTCCACCCCCCATAGTCTAAAAACTCGAAATCGGAGTCAGAATCAGTCATGACCGATTCTCGAGTCGGATCGGTCGATCTGGGCTGATTTTGAGTTGACTCGGCTAATCCGATGCAAAAAAAAAAAACTTAAAAATGTGTTAAATTTCAAATTTTGAAAAAAAATCAATTTTTTTTTTATAAATGTCAAACCGATTCCCAACCCGAATTGACTGATTCCTGAGTTGAATCGACCGAGTCAAAACAAACCCCGAGTTAACCCTTGGAATCGGACCAATCCCAACCGATTCCGAGTTGGATCAGCCAATCCGACTTGGAATCAACTGAGTTTTAAAACCATGCCGCTCCCTAACAGGGTGCAGAGAGGAGCGTTAGATAAGAGAAGTGGATACAACCCACCCCCGTCCTTCCCTAGTGTTCAGGATACTAAGGGTGTCAACGAGCCGAGCTTTGCCCAGCTTGATTCGGGCTCATCACATGAAGGTCAGGCTCGGGTTCGTGACGAGCTTGAGTTGTTGAACTCAAGCTCGGCTCACTTGAAAAAAAATGGCCCAATATTCTAATGGTTCATTAGTGTAATGTGTTTTATTTAAACATTGCTATTGTTATTATATATAAACTAAACCTAGCTCCTAACAAGTTGAGCTTTTAGTGAGCTGAGCTTAGTGAAACTTGGCTTAGGCTTACTTAATAAACAAGCTTACATAAAAGCTTAGGCTTGGCTCATTGAGCTTAAAATAAGGCTCAAGCTTAGCTCTTAATGAGCTCAGCTCCAAGCTAGCTCGGCTCTTTGACAGCCTTACAGGACACCTGTTAGAAATATGTGTCCTGACAAAGCCATTCACATAAAATATAAGCATGATTAATTAATTATTTAATTAATAAT
>JAOXJP010094699.1:0-14573 GCA_025762735.1 Platanus orientalis | reverse complement strand
GGGGATACCTGGCTGGACCACTTATTTTAAGTGGTAGAATATGTTTGTAATGAAAAGTTAAAAAAAAAAAGAGGGCTATAAAGGTTGGCAGTTGAAATGGGTGGGTTTAGGGTTCAAGAATTGGGGAAATTACAAAATATCTTGAATTTTTTTAATTTAAAATTAGGAAAAATGATAGTAATAGGTTTGGATGATTGTGGGAAGTCTATGGATGAAAGGAATTAGGATTTAATTGGGGAGGATGAATGTAATTAGAAATTAATATGTTGCTGGAAAATTCATTTAACAAGAAATCTTTAAGAAAAAAGGAGTGAAGAAGATAGATGGAATTAGAAGGACTAAGAAGGAGAAATGATTGGAAAAAAATAAAGAAAGAAATACAGTTTTAGAATAAAAGAAAGGGGAAGAAAAATGTAGCTGTACGTGTGGGAGAGAAAAGAAAGAAGAGTGAAGAAGAAAATAGAGAAATATGAGAAAAAAATAAGACAAAGAGAGAGAGAGAGATAACTCACCTAGGGAATCATGGGAGCTAGTAGGGAGGAGAAAACTTGCTTCATGAGCTGCCAAATTCCAATTCAATTAATTTAATGTCTAAAATTGATCGTGCAAGAGGCCTATTTGCCTATTTATAATAACAAACACAAACTGGACCAAAATACCCCTCTAGAGGGTTGTACAGTCCGCAGTCCAATAACTCTATAAAAGTTATGAAAAACATTAAAAAATCCCTAAAGTCTTCTAATTTTTCTTAACCTCTCCCCATGGCTCATATGGCTTTATTACATTAAAACGACTCAAATAAACTACCAAAAGCATAATCAAAACAGAAAATTTAATGATGAAATGGTGGACAATATTAAATCTTCTTTCTTGCTCCCATGCTTTTGACCTTAGGCTTCTGTAAAAGCTTATACATCTTAATCCACTGAAGTGCCACCTCATCAAAAAGAAATTAAAAACTAAAGCCTAAATTGGTCCCCCTTACTAGAGTGGTTGACCAACCCTTAATTAGGCTTTATTACATGTTGATACTTTTGTCCGAAACAAAAATCCTAATTCCTAATGTGTCAACTTCTAATAATTAATAAAACTATGAAATAAAACAATAAAAGACTCTAAAGGACTAAAAGTCAGCAAATAACTCTCTTATTGTGACCCAAATTTTTGTCTTTCGTGTCCTCTTATGTCTTCTTGTGTGGACTCCACCAAAGCCATGTGTGGGTCCCGCATTGCCTCCAATGTTCACATCGCAAGTGTTTAATTGAAATCTTCACTTCACTAGGATGAATTGTGAAGGTCGGAATGTGCTCGTTGTGCAGCGGAATGTGAATCATAGAGGAAGATTTATTGTGGTATCTTCGATTGATGGAGATGGGAAAGTGCATTAATTATGGTCCTTGAAGGGAAAGATGGATACATGTGGGCGAATTTAACCAGAGTGATTTGGAATTTACTCGTTGAAATCGATGGGTGGAGCGATGGTCGATTTGGGACTTTTGATGAGTTGCAGGCATTGCATTCCCAGAAAGGCCCTCCTTGGCCTCCCGAAGCCTGTGATCAGGGGAGGGGGTTCTCTGGGACCGATTGTGTTGACTATTGAGGGGTGCCCTCCATGGACATTATAGCTGGATGCGGTATCGAGGGAGAAACTAAAGGAGGACACCTCACTGTTAAATCCTTTACTCTGAAGGAAGCATTAATCAAGGAAAATGGGGAAGGGCCATTGTTGTTCATCGAAAGGAAGGGGGGTCCAGCTGGGAGGACTGTGTTAGACTCATTCGTGACGCGTTGCATTCTAGGGCTCCCTCGGCTCTTAGGCCATTTGACCAGATCATAGAGCTCTTGAAATTCGGGGTTATGGGAGAAATGCAAAATGGATTGATTTTCTCCAAATGGTCACCGGATCAATGCGATCCATCCCGAGGAGCTTACAAAGGAGAGATGGATGAAAGTAGAGGGACTGTTGTATCACTTGTGGACAAAGGAATTCATGACAACAATTGGTGGACTTTGAGGTGGGCTGGTTTCCTGGCTGTGGCCTTCCAACGAAAGAGATGATTTCAAGGAGGCCAAGATTTTAATAAAAAATGGATGTCTAAGCAAGATCCTTAGATTCATCTTGATTTTCGATTATGACCAGGGGAATAAATATTTGATTCAGATTTTGCCGGTGTCGAAACCGGAGAGATCAATGATGATGGAATCTCACCTACAGGATAGGGGAAACAGCCAATGGGAGCCCTTACCCGTACATTGTGGAGGCAAAAAGCTAGCCCCATTTCAAATTCAAACTATAGAGTTCAAGGGGAAAGTTTCTCATTGGATGAGGGGCTTGTAGGGGAATTTAATCCTAGGGGAGAAAATGTGGAAACACACGTTTCCTTTTCTGAATGGCATGCAAATAGAATTAGTAGGAATGAAAGCGCATTTCAATCTTTTGTGCCAGCGGAGATGGAACGTAACTGTGAAAACCTTGAAGGGGTAGTGATGTAGACAACCAAGCAAGACTCCACAAGAGAGACATTCAAGAAAGAGTTATGTGGGATTAATAAGGGTCTTGTAGGGGGGGGGGGGACATTTATTTTATGTGGCCATGTAATATGGCCAATAGAGCCATTAGTATTTAGAACTTTTAGTTGATGGAATGAGTGCCAAATAAGGCTGAAAAGTCAAGGAGAAATTGATGCAGTAGCACTTCATTGGCTAGAGATTAATGACCCACTTTGGAAGCCAAAGGTCAAAACCAAGATTAAATCTTGGAGGAAATATGCAGCACATAATAATTAGTTTATAATTCTATGTTTTTAGGAGTTCATTAGAGATGAAATATGTGTAATAAGGCTTATGCCATTAGGAGGGAGCTAGTCGCTATTATCTAGAAGTCTAGGTGTTTCTTTCAAGAGTTTAATTGGTGTAAAGAAGGGCAACCGTACAACCACTTCTATTAAGGGTAATTTAGTCTTTTCCTTTCTTTTGATATGTGGTCTTTATATACCACACGATTGATATTTATTTTCAGTTTTGGAAATTAATAAAGTAATTGTTTTGGAGCAACCACGACTGAGTGTGAATTTCCTTCTTTCTCTCACTTAAGGTCTTCTCTTTCTCTTCTCTTTCTTTTTCTTTATTCTTATTCTCCTCTCTCATGACCAGGTGTCCCCTCCCATCTTCTTTCTTCTTCTATTTCTACTTCTACCTATACTTCTACTTCTTGATTTTCTCTTCTATTTGTATATTTCGTAGTTGATCTTCATTGTTTTGCTGTTTATTTAAAATTTTCTTCAACAATCTTTAAGAATTATATACAAGAACTAATAAAGATTCAATCTTTATTGTTTCTTGAATCTGTAAAGTTGCAAGCAGCAACATATTCCCTATATCCTTCGTCTTCCCTATCAAGAAACTTAATTTTCCATCCTCTTTACATTCCATACTCTAATCCTATCCTGTCCAAGCAAACCCTACGGTCCTAGAACTAATCAAGAATCTAGTCCCACCTGACCAGCCACCCAAGAAACCACTTATTTTGAATTTTCTTTAGAGAAAACCCTAGAAAATCAATCCTTAGACCTGTGGTTACTTCTCCTATCTTTTCTCCCTTATTTTCGTGGAAATCAAATCCCTATTAAAAGGAATCTTGCAGTGTTGAAATCTGCCCAGAATTTTGGCAGCCACGTGGGAGCCTTATCAGGCCCACTTTCTCACCTTTTTGGCCCATTAAAAACCCAGGCATCTCCCACCATACTTCACGTAGGATCCTAATTCTTAGGTATCCTACACCAGAAATTGGGTAAAACAGCCTGGCCATCTAACTCATAAATTTTGTCCTTTAGTGATTTCCAAAGCCAACAAAGGGGGTCCACCCATATGCTGGTTGACAACATGCTTTTTTCTCTCTTTTAGTAGTTTTTAGATTTAGGAAACATTGGATTTAGAAAGTTTTGTGATTTAGAAATACTTGGCTAGCAAGTATTAGTTTTTCTTTGAAGTTTCCATTATTAGCAAGTTGCTAAGGATGTAAGCCTATATAAAGGCACCCCTTCCCTTGATTAATACAGTGAAGTTTATTGAATTAAAGTGTGGTATTGGGTCGTTTTCCCAAGGCCACCGTGGGTTGGTCCCTTTTCTTCCCCACAGGGTGTTGCCATATCTTAGGCTCCCCTCTCTATTCCGTTGTCAGTTGTAGCACCTGTGGGATTCTCTCACCCATCTCTCCTTCTACTTCTAATACTCTTTCATTCCTCACGTGTTCCTCTTCTAAGTCTTCAACAATAGTCGCTAAAATCCCAGAATCTGGTAGCTACAAGTTCATATTGATAGCTAAAGTTATAACCTGTGATTGAATTTCTTTAGTCCCTATTAATGGTGAAATTGTGGGCTCATACTCGAGGTATTTTCAGATTTTATTAGCTATTTTGATCTTTAAATAAATTCTGATAATTTCCTTTCAAGTTCTTAAACTTTGGTGTTATTTTTTGAATCTGTATTTAACCCATTCTTTATTTCAATCTGAAAATTTTGGGTTAGTATATAGTGAAATTCACACCACTCTAGAGTCTTCTTTCTTTTCTTTCCTGTTAGGGGTTTGATCCCTTGGGATCTCCTACAAAACCCTCCCTTTCTTTCTCTCTTTAATTTGAAAATATGCTCACTGGTTTTTGTGTGTTCTTATTCAAGTTTCAAATGGGCATGATATTTATGTAATTTCACACATCAAAACTGACTTGTTTCACTTGAAATTTTAACTTTAGAACCCTTGTGGACATCAGAAAATATCTGGAAAGTTTCAAAATTTTTTGATGCACAACTAGGGGTATTTTTTGTAAATTTGGGTTTCTACCCATAAATTCTAGAATTGCCCTTTTGAGTTTCTTTTCACTCTTTTCTTCATCTTTTCTTAGCTAAACTTTTCTATTTCTCTCTCTTTGATTCTTTTCTTCAATTCTTTAAGTTTCCTATAATTTTGGGCTACTTGGGTAAGTAAAATTCAAATATTGGATTGTTTAAAGTATGTTCTTGCTTCTGCAATATTAATTTGGTGATTTTGAGAGACTTGGCATCATTCTACATCAAATTTTGGTATCATCTTTATTGTTCTACATCAAGCAACCGGGTCCTTTCCTAATATAGGACTTGTAGGTAATAACAAGATTTGTCAAGGTGTTTTGCAGCACATCAATTTCGTGAAGAGTGGGGAGAGGCTTAATGGTGATTATGGTCACGAGGAAGGCCCTAAATTGGAATTTTGGAAACACACCGAATTAGGGGTTTCTACATAGGCTTTTTTGGATCCCTATCTTGTCATTTGAGATTTGATTTGTGCTAAAAAAGTAGGGGAATCGTCTTCCCATACCTCCTCTAGGGCCTTGCTTGCGGGAGTTTCGACTCAGGAGGTTCGAGGGAGAGGGTAGGAGAATCAGAAGGCCTATTCAATGGTTTTTGTAGAGGATCGCAGGCCGTTATAGGAAGAAGCTTCATTGTGGATTGATGCTTCTGCGAAAGGTATTCTACCGCTACTGTCGCTTCACTGTCACCTACCTAGTTTGGGGCTGTCATCACTCATCCGTCTTAATCAATCCTAGCTTCTGGTGCCTGCCGAACTTATACCTTCTTTGACTCTATCACTAGGATCGCAAAGTATGTTATCAGGCCTTGGAAAGGGGGAAAAGGAGGGGAGGCTAAGCCATACTGAGGGGATGATGTGATTGCAGAAAGAAAGACTTTTAGGTCTCTAGGGTGTATGCCCCAAAACCCATACCTATAAGGTTACAAATTTTGGCACGTAACATTAATCCATTCAAATCGCTTATAAATTTTTTGCCTTTTGGCTTTCATACATGCATAGCGGAATCTGCATAAACAAACCATAATCATTCCATTCCATTCAAATAAAATCCATCATCTATAAATTTAAAACCATAGACTGATATAATTTAAATAATAATAAACCATCTCTACATAACTGAAACTTAAAGTAACTTATGACATCTCATCAAATAGAACTGAAATAAACTAAACTGAACTAAAATATGTATGTCTCTAAAACAAATTCTAAAATAATTGAATTAAAACAATAATGTCTCATGTCTCAAATAATAGAATTATCTCAATTTCCTCATTCTACTAATCCACGCTATGGTTTACCTTGTCATCCTCATCGTTTGAAAAAAACGGTGTCAACTCTGTAAGCTTGATTGACTTTGCAAATAAACATGAACACTAATAACATGCTGAAATAACTGGGTCAGTGAGCACGGATAATTTCATAAATAAAATAGGATTGAACATGTTTTCAAAAACAATTATTTATCATACTTACATATTGAAAATAATGTTTCTAATATAAGATAAAAGTAAATAACAGATCATAATAGAAATCAAGTTGCATAACTAAATAGAAACATAATCTGAAATACTGAACTGAATTGAACAAATAACAGAAACACTTATACATATATGAATCCCATTAAAATAAAAATCTGAAATTCCCGCAAACATGTTACAAGCTTGATAATAGATAACTGAATCATATACCGAAAATCCATCACACATGATGTGAGCTAAATAACAAGTAACAAAACAGAACAGAATGAACCCATCTACAATCCGATGGTTGGATACCATTATCTCACGCCTAGTGATAAGCATAAACATATATCGTCAATTAATGTGACTCGACAAAGAGGGTGCCTGATCGCATCTATTTAAACCTAATGAGAGGCTTCATCAAATATACCTCTTTGTCTCATGTCATAACTAAATATGTAATCTCATCAAAATAGATACATATACTTTGCAAGAATTAGTAGATATAGGGACATAACAAAACTAAACTTTTAAACAATCTTTAATCATTCAAATAATGCATATCTTTTGAGGCAAAACATAAACCAAGAGAATTTGACCCACTTAAGCACATAGCTCTATAGATTTGCGCATTAAACTTTTTTAAAACAATCTTTAAAAAAATATGTTTACTAAGAGTCTTTTGAAAACTCCTTTTAAAGCATGCTAATCTTTCAAAACAATTCAAGAATGGAGTAGAATAACAATTTTCTTTTGGAAAATAGAGATTTAAATCATGTAAGAACCGACTTAAATTAAAAACAAAAGATAAAGCATAAACCTTCTTTAAAACAGATTTCCCCCTCTCAAAAACATGGTAAAAGAACTTAAATAAAATACATCATGATTGTTTGCAAAACTTGTAGATAAATGAATCTAAGAACCTAAAATCAACATAAAGCGATGCTAAGAATTCAAGTTATTTGCAAAACGAATTTCTCATCATACTAAGAACCTATGGAACTAAAACAATGCCAAATCCTTATGATTTCCTTAAAAAATGAAAATCAATGCTTCCTAGAAACTCATTCAAAACGATGTAAGTGTTCTAGTTTATTTACCTTTTGATTTGAAAATGAAAATAAATCAAAGCTTTAAACTTTTTCTTTGAAAATTCTAAAAATCTCTTCAAACCCTAATTTTTCCTTTGTTTTTCTCTTCTTTGTTCTTACCGATTTTGTGTTGAGTTAGGTCGAAATCATAAGATTATATACACCCTAGTGGTGTTCCACAACTAAAAGGAAACCCCCTAAAGTGAAACGAACTCGAAAAATAAAAATTCCAAATTTGACCAAAAAATTCCAATTAATTAGGGGTACCCGATCTATTGAGCTACTTGGTTGGATTGATCGGACTACCCTTGATTGTTTGGGCCACCTTGGCCGGATCGATTGGGGGTCCGCTCGATTGATTGGCTCAAGCCCAATATTTCCAATTTTTTCTGCTTTGTGTACTTTGCACTCAAACGCTCATATCTTTTTTGTTTTACTTCTGATTTGCTCACTGTTTATTGCGTGGGAATCTAGATTTTGATACCTTTCCAATGACATTAAGTTTGTTCATTAATTCTTACTAGATTTGTCTCTAAAGTTGCACAAATTTGTGTATCATAACTTATGCATTTAAGTCATTCTAAGTGTGTGTGAAACGTGTGCGAATATGAGCAAATATGTGCAGGGTGTTACGTATCACCTCGCTTGATCTATCTTATTGGGATGTCTCCAGAGAAATAGTTGTTGAGGTGGACTCAACTCTCTTGATTAACGACATGATAATTAAAGGGGATGGCGAGGTTTCAGGAGGGGCTCTAGAGCTTTGGGGTAGAGATGAACAGACGGGCTTCAAGTCTCTAATATTGGAAAATTTTGTCAATGTGGAAGATGACGATGGTTTCTGTCCCTCAATTGGGGAGAACATCAAAAGAATCAATGCTCAAGAAATGAAGTTGGCTCTGATTCTAGTGGAAGAGGATGTAAGGCCTTATCTGAGGTCTTAGAATGGGTGCTTTAGAAAGTGGGAGAAATCAGCAAGGTGGTTGGGATGGCCTGGAGGAGGAGGCTTGGGATCTCTTCGCCAAACTGAAAGGAAGGAATTGGGGAGTTAGTCTAGACAAAGGTGGATAAGTAAAGAACCAAAGGAGATCAGAAATTTAAGATGAAGACTTTCATATGAGACTCAAATGGGGGACTGTCAAGGGGATGGGAAAGGAACAGCCGACGGACAAAAGGGGATTCGAAATGATTGTGCCTATTCTTACTTGGAATGCGAGGGGTTTGGGTAGCAAAGAGAGGAGGATGCTTAAAGACTTAGTGAAACTAAGAAGTTCAGGAGTGGCTTTAATTAAGGAATTCAAAATTACTATGATGGTGATTAGAGACATCAGCCTTTATAGCAGGACAATTTGGATTCGGTTGCCTTATATAGGGGCATCGGGGGGTGAAAATTTCTTGGATGTATCCAAGGTTGACAAGATAAATTCCAAAGTGGATCAGTCTCCACCACCCTAGTTGCCTCATTTAAAGGCGAAAACCTGTAGTGGAGGTCACAAGGGTCTACAAGCTTAATGATGGTGCTGAGTTTCTCTTATTCTGGTCTGAACTAGAGTAGATTGGTAGAGGGTGAAATCTGTCCTGGTGTGTGGGGGTGATTTTAACAAAGGCCTATATGCTAAAGAAAGAAACAGAGGTAATGGGATTGGGGGAATGGAGATGTTTGAGGATTTTGTGGGTAACAATAACCTATTGGATGTTCCGATTTCGAGTGCAAATTTCACTTTAACAAATTTCCAGGAGGATCCGGCTCTAGGTAAATTGGACAGATTTTTGTTATTGATGAGTTGGGACGATTTTCTCTCCTCATTGGAGGTTCATCCTCTAGAAAAGCCTGGCTCTGATCAAGTTCCTTTAGTGTTGAAGAGGGGTGAGAGGTGGTTTGGTTCACGTCCTTTCAAGTTCCAAGCCATATGTACTCTATACTTGGGTTTTGAGGATATGATAACAGAGTAGTGGCAGAGGTTTGATGTTGAGGGTCCCCCAAGTAATGTTTCAATCTTAAGTTGAAGCTTCTATGTGAAAAGCTTCGAATATGGAATAGGGATGTCTTTGGGTGTATTGATAGAAGAATATACACGGTTTTGGAGAACATTCAAAAGCTTGACTTGAAGGAGGAGTCAGAAGGTCTTTTGGAGGATGATAGATTTGCTAGGGATCTTTGCAAGGATGAGTATGAGAGGATCCTTGATATGGAAGAGCTGATGTGGAAGCAAAAGTCTAAAATTCAATGGCTAAGAGAAGGGGACAAAAATAGTAAATTTTTTCATAAGATGGCTGCTTGTCGAATGCTCTCTAATTTCATTCATAAATTAAAGGTGGGTGAGAATTAGGTGGAAAATGAGGAGATAAAGAAAAATGTAGAGGACTACTATAAAAACTTATATATGGAAGACTGAGGGCTACAATCAAGCATTGACAGGCTTTCCTTCCCCACAATTTCGGATCAGCAAACAACAAGATTGGAACGTCCTTTTGAGGAAGAAGAGGTAAAAAAGGCGATTAGGTTAATGGAAGGGGATAAGCCCTGGACTAGATGGCTTCCCAATTTTGTTTATAAGAAATACTAGGTGATGATCTAGGAAGATCTAATGAAGGTGTTTAAATATTTCCATGAAAAGGAATTTCTTGATAAATGAACCAATGCAACTTTCCTTTCCTTAATTCCAAAGAAGCCAGGGGCAGAGCGGATATTGGACTATAGACCTATCAACTTATAAAATCACCTCTATATGCCTAGCTTTGCGTCTCAAGGAGGTCCTCCCCTCAATCATCTCAAAGCATCAAGGGCATTCTTGAAAAGTAGATCAGTCCTAGATGGGGTGTTAAGTGCTAGTGAATGTATCTATGAAAGAATCAAGGATGACAGTCTAGGGGTGATCTGTAAATTAGAGATGGAAAAAGCGTATGATCATGTGAATTAAATATTTCTTTACTACCTCATGGGGTGCTTCGGCTTCAGTCTAAAGTGGAGAAGGTGGATGTGGAGGTTTTTCAGCCTTGTTTCTTTCTCAGTGTTGGTTAATGGGTTCTCTACGGCCTATTTTGATGGGTCTAGAGGCCTTAGGCAAGGGGACCCCCCTTCTCTTCTTCTTTTTCCTCTAGTAGCAAAAGTGTTGGGGGGAATGCTCTCTAGGGCGGCTGGCCATGGGCTGATTAAGGGGTTTAGGGTGGGAGTAGAGCATATGGAAGTCACCCATCTTCAATGTGCAGATGACATTGCTTCTGTGCAACAATTCCCAAAGACAAATCCAGTTGTTGAGATGTGTTCTTCAATGTTTTGAAGCAATCTCGGGGCTGCATATGAATCTTGCAAAGACCTCTATTATTGCGGTGGGGATTGTGCCAAACTTGGATAAGCTGGTGGCTGACTTGGGATGTAGAATAGGTCATCTCCCTATCTCATACTTAGGTCTCCCTCTAGGAGCTAAATACAAGAAGGATACTTGGAATCTAGTGGTGGATAAAATCATAAGAAGGCTTGCAAGGTGAAAACCGTGTTATTTGTCTAAAGGTGGAAGGGTTACTTCAATTAAAGCTGCTCTTACAAGTATCCCGATCTATTAATATGCCCCTATACGTGATCCCAAAGCAGGTGGCCCAAAGCATTGAAAAACAAAAGAAATTTCTTTTGGAAAGGTGGTGATGATGACAGGGGACAACACATGGTAGCTTGGGAGCAAGTGTGTGTTCCCAAACACAAAGGAGGGCTTGGCATAAGAAGGATGGAGATTATGAACAAAGCTCTTCTATGCAAGTAGTTTTGGCGGTTTGCCCTAAAGAGGATAGTGTGTGGAGAAGGATTGTGGCCTCCAAGTATGGTGGGACAACTAGTGGGGATCCAAGGGATTTAAGAGGTGTAGTTGGCTTAAACCCGTGGAAAAGCATTATGAAATTGTTCTTTGTTTTCAAGGACGGAGTAAGGTGGGTAGTGACGAATGGGCAAAAGATTGTTTTTTGGGAGGACATTTGCTGTGGACTCTCCCCCTCATGGTTAAATTTCCAAGGTTGTTTTCTTTGGTAGCAAACCCTCTTGCTAAGGTGGATGATTATGTGGATTTCTCTATTGGCAGGCCCATCTGGCAACCCATTATGAGGAGACAAGCATTTGACTAGTAAAATGAGGAAATTGCATCCCTCTTAAACATGATAGGCACGGTGCAAGTAGATCCAAACAAGACAGACAAGAGAATTTGGACAGCAAATAGCAATGAGAAGTTTTCAGTTAAATCTTTTGTTTAGTGGATGGATACTTCCATTGATCATCAATCCCCCTGGAAAGAAGTATGGTATGGGCTAGTCCCTCCCAAAGTGTAGTTCTTTATGTGGACAACATCCTTTGGCAAGATTTCCATGATTGATAGGTTACAAAAGAAAGGTCTGTTCCTCACCAACGTTTATTGCCTTTGCTATGGAGTTGGGGAATCAATTGAGCATATCCTCATTCATTGCCCTTTTGCTTGGGATGTTTGGTGTGGTGTAATTAAATAGTTTGGTTTGTAATGGGTCCCTCCGTTCAGATCTCCCCTTTTTACTCTTTTCTTGGAAGACTAAGGCCCTTAACCCTAGAGACAAGCTAATTTGGAGGTTGGTCCCAATGGCAGTTTGCTAGTCGATTTGGTTGGAAAGAAATAACATAGTGTTTGAGGGGTACATTGAACCCTCTTATTAGATTTTTAAAAGAGCTAAAGAGAAGAAGCAAGGCTTGTAGTGGGATTTGTTATTGGGGAAGACAGAATCATGGTGTTTCATCTTCAATTTGCTAATGATACATTGATACGATCCTTTTCCTTAAGGCGGAGTTGGACAATGTCAGAAGAACAAAGTTATGTATGAAGATATTCCAAGTAATTTCAGGTTTGAAGGTGAATTTGTTTAAGACTTGTATGGTGGGAATAGATATGGAGGAGAGCAACCTCAATAGTTATGTAGAAGTTATGGGGTGCACTATAAGAAGATGGCCGATTAAGTACTTGGGAATGCCGCTTGGTGGAAACCCTAAGGTGGTGGCTTTTTAGGACTCAATGGTGGAAAAGATATCTAAGAAGTTAGCGTGCTGGAAAAGATCTTACATATCTCTTGGACGCCGAATCACCTTGATTAAAGGGGCTTTATCCAACGTCCCAGTGTACTATGTCTATGTACAAAATGTCCAATAAACTTGTGCTCGCTATTGAAAGATATTAGTGAGACTTTTTATGGGAATGGGGCAGCTAGAAGAGGACCATTTAATAAAATGAGAGATTGTGTTGAAGTCTAAGGAGTAAGGGGGTCTTTGTTTGGGCAAGATCAATGAGAGAAACTTGGCATTGATGGGAAAATGGCTGTAGAGATTCATGACGGAACAGGGGAGCTTATGACATTCCATCATCCCCAATAGATGAGTCTGATGATAATGGTGGGACTATAATCAAAACCTTTGTCGGTCTCATTCCCTTTGCTAGCAACATTATCACCCAGGTGAGTCATTTATTTTATCCCTATACTCTTAGTAATGGTCTACAAATCCGGTATTAGGACTTGTGGTGAGGGGATACTACCCTTAACTTAGCTTACCCCTGCCTTTATCGTATTGCCTTGTACAAAGGGGTTAAGGTGGCTGAGGTCCTCTCCTAAGGACATGTGGGCTCTACTGGACTCTCCCCTTTTCTCGGGATCCTCATGAGTGGGAGATCCCCATTGTGGGAAACCTTATGGAGGATCTTTATTTGGCTTTTGTAGACTGTGAAAAGGGGGATACTCGCATTTGGTCCCCTTCGTCGGATGGTGTTTTTTCTTTTAAATATTTCTTTTCAATTTTGACTAATGACCCCCTTTGATTTCTCGAGCCCCAATATCCAATATCTGGAATTCAGCAGTGCCTCCAAAGGTTAAGGTGTTCTCTTAGATATCCTTCCTAGGGAGACTAAAAAAATACTATGGTGGTATTACAAAGAAGGTGGTCATTCATGTATATATCCCCTTTAATGTGTCCCCTTTGTATGATGAATGTAAAATTAGGAAACCACATATTTATTCATTGTGCCTAGTTTACCAAAGTTTGAAATTTCTTTAAACAGGTGCTATCTCTTCACTTTGTAATGCTAGAGTCAATGGAGGGCCTTTTCTACCAATGGAGAAGATGGGTGAAAGGAATTTGGGGTAAAATGTTTCTCAAAATCATTCTTCCGGGTTTGGTGTGGGGGATTTGGAAGGAGAGAAATAGGAGTCTTTGAGGATAAAGTAAGAAGCGTGTGGGTGGTCATTGATTATATTGTTTGTGAGATTAGCTCGTGGATTCTTGTGAAGGAGTTCAATAATTGCTCCATGAATGATATGGCTCAGGATTGGGTGTCTTGCATTTCGGACTACAATGGTGCCAAACAAGCTCCCTCTCTTGATTGGATTCCTCCGATTCTTAGGAAATGTAAAGTGAACGTTGGAGTTTCGTTTGGAAATCCGAGGCTGACGGCTTATAGGTGTGTTATGCAGGACTCACAAGGTCACATCATTGGGTCCAAAGGTGGGCCATTAGGGAATAGTGATGTCGAACAACAGTCCACAAGAAATAAAGAAGATATTATTAGAAAAGAGAAGATACCCTTTTAAAAAAGACCCCACAAAAATTAGGGATAAATTACAAACGTTATATAGAAATCAAGAGAGCAAGAAGTAGATAAGAGAATTGAAAAAGACAGGAGATAGGAGAGAATGAGAGAGAGAAAGAGGATAGATGCTCATCTCATGAGAGGGGTTGAAAGAGAACTTGGGATACCACACCCACTTCAACACAGATGTGTTTTCTTTTCAAATAATCATCTTCAACTCATTTAACATTGATCTAATGTGGTCTTTAAATAGGCATTACATGGAGAATAAAATAAAACAAAATCCTAGACTTAAGATCTTCTTACAAAATAAACTTGCCAAATAATAAAAGACTTTAAAAAAAGAAAAAGAAATCTTGGTTGGCGCAATATTTGGCTTGTTGGCCAAGTTATTGGGTCCTACAAAATCTTAAACAATCTCCTAAAATATTCTCCACAAAACTTTCTAAAAATCCTAAACTTGCTGGCCAAGTTTTCTAAAAAAACACTATTCCCGTTTTTATTGATACCCCCTTGGTAATTTGGTCATAACTTTCCCAAATCACCTCGGATGTATACAATCTTAGTCTTGTTAGAAAGGTAACTAAATAAC
>JAOXJP010094688.1:0-14573 GCA_025762735.1 Platanus orientalis | reverse complement strand
GACACCCCCAACAAATAACCCCCGGTAAAGCACACCAAATGTCTTGGAAAAACTCCCCAAACCACTCATCCACCAATCTGATATTTTAACTATTCAAGAACTTTGGAAAAACCCAAGGAGTTTGAAATTGAGCAAGGAAAAAGTACCACAACCCTTTAGCCATAGGACAATGAATGAATAGATGACTTACAAATCCTCTGTAACCGTACATAAGGAGCATTTATTAGATGGGAGAGAATTGATGGTTCAAATTTAAGAATTTCATAAATTCAAGCTTTCTTTAATGGAGGTTTAACAGAAATCTGCTGGGAATCTTTAGAAGCTAAAGAAGAGGGAAGAAGGGAATTGGATGGAAGGTTGAGGGCGTCTATAGGGACTTAGTGGGGAACACAACCCTTAAGGAAAAGAAAAAGGGAACACTATGTAGGGGCGATTTTTACTTTTTCCAAACCAAGAAAATTTAATTAACGAAGATGAATTCAATAAAGGAATACAAAAATTAATCTGCAGAAAATTTATCGATTAAAAAGGGATTCAATGAAGGAACAATACCTGATATGATTAGGTAAAGAGTACCTAGTTTAATCGGCACAAATAACTCCAATACAGCCTATGATTTGTACTGTATTAGGGGATGGAATCACCTATTCGTGGTTCTTTAGTGCTGCAGATTCCTTCAATTCACATGTTGTTGTTGATTTTGATGTTAATGGCACTGTAAGCAATAGATTGAAGAAAAGAGAGATTAGAAGAGGATGAAGAAAAAGAAGGGGATGGGATGGAATAGCGGGGATATTGTGGAAGTTGGAAGAGATAAAAGGGAGTGGAAAAGGATGGGGTGTTAGGGTGTCTTATGAACACACCTAGGGAGAGAGAAATGTTGTCGTGGGGATAGAGAGAGGAGAGAGAAAGAGGGGAGAGAGAGGGACCTGGTCCACGACCAGATTTGGGACACCCAAATTTTCAAAGCCTAATTAACTCTTCAATGCAAAATAAGGGGTTGGGGTGCCTTTAAATAAGGCTTACAACCTATGATAATTAGACACCAACTAAAATCAACTAACTTGATCCCTAAGTTTTCCTAATCCTAAGTAGGGGTGGCAATGAGCTGAGCTGAGCTGAGTTGGGAGCTCAGGCTCGTCACATTAAGGCTAAGCTTGGGCACGGCTTAGACTTGTGACGAGCCTAAGGTGCCAATCTCGGGCTCAGCTCAGGCTCGTAGAATTGAGTTCGGCTCAGGCTCAGCTCAGCTCATTTCACCAAAATCATTGCTTTTATGCATTTGAATCTTATGAAGTCTGACCGCACATATGTAACAAAGGGTGTTCAAGTCAATACAAATGGATCAAAGGAGGGCATTACGGTAAATATACAATGGATAAGTACTGCAACCTTCATCAACATCGCATCACATCCTGCTCAGAAAACTGAGATTGGCTGGAGATGAACCATCTCACCCTCAATAAAAGGTGACAAAAACTTAAAACAAAATTAATTGGGCCAATACATCCAACCGGTCGGAACTGAACCTTCGTCGGAAATTTCCAACATACAAGAAAATTAAAAGTAAAAATAAAAATGTTGCACTGATCAAGAGAAAAATATAGTTAAGTTGGAATAAAATTTACTACCTAATAATTGATTTTTATTTATTTTTTATAAGGAACAACGAAATAATTGATTCTTTAAATAAAAGAATAATAATTTGTCTGAACTATCGGTCTAGAGGCTTCAAAAACACGGTTTGAATAACCCCAGCATGTCTGGTAAAACCCTTGTGGCTGTTAGAAGGTATTTGTTCAATCACCTTCATCTCCGGCAGGCTCAATTCCATGCTAACTTTTTCCTCCGGCACTTTAAAGACAGACTCCGTTACTTAAGTTCTTTCTGTAGTTATTATTTTCTGACGATTTATTAGCCATTTTTTCAATGACCCAACAATCCATCTTGTCTTTTTTCCATTCCTGTTCTTCTTTAAAGCTCACTATTAGTCAAATGTCTTGATGTATGAGCTCTACTAGGTGATGATTCCCATCTAAACCAGTAGTCAAAGTACCCACAGTCAAATATTGGGGGCTTGATTTCTTATACTTCTTCTCTTTAATCATTGAAGATGGGTTCATCATCTTCATCAACATCGTTATCTTTATAGAGTAAAGATTCGAGTCCAGGCTAGAATGGCAACTAGTAGGAACACAAAGCATCTCGATTTGGAGAATAATAAGCAATAAAAAGACGGGGATGAGAATACTTTACCTTTGTTTCTGGGATATTGACCCTGAAATCTTTGTGAGATACAACAATGGGAAAAACACTACGGTTGAAGGAGTGAGTTTCCTAGTGTTCCTAGTATGTTTTGATAGAAAGTGATGAACCATTAAAAAGGCCATGAATGGGTAGAAGAGGCAAATGCGGTTTTAGGTTTGATAAACATGGTATAACGAGAGGAGAAAAGGCTTTGAGAATTGAAAATCGGTGTAGTGCGGGAGATGAGAAAGGAGTAGACGAAGGATTAGGTATTTGGGAACTTAGGGGTTTTAAGGGTTTAAGGGTTGGTAAAATAAATTATTAGGGTCTTTTCAAAGTTGGATTTTATTAAAAAAAATATCACAACTTTAATTTTTTAAGTATGTCTTTTATATCTTACTCTCTTTTAAGTGTTCTAAAAAATATTCTTAACATATCATATCAGTTATATATATATAAAACCTTACTTATCGAGCTGAACTCGGTGCAGCTCGGCTTAGGCTCCTTTAATAAATGAGCTCATATTCAAGCTTAGGCTCGGCTCTGCGAGCTTCAAACAAGGCTCAAGCTCGGCTCGTCACGAGCCGAGCTCCAATCTAAGCCGAGCTAGCTTGGCTCATTGACACCCCTAATCCTAAGACATGCTAAAAAATAAACTTTCCTAAAATTTGAAATACCAAAGCCTTTTAGGAAACTAGGCTTGTAGACCAAGCATCATTGTGGGCCCCACTGCATTGACGTTGGAGCCACTAAAGAAAAAAAAATGTGTTGGACGTTGGAGCCTATACAACCCTTGATTTTCAAACTTTATTACATACATGTACTCTTAACAAAACTCTTAAAATTCTAATGGCCTTATTACAAAAGTGACTTAAAAAATGTACCCCCCCCCCATGAGTGACACCTCTAATGCCTCTTGATCTTGAGCTTTGGCTTCCACAAAGGGAACCTCTTGTCCAACCATATTGTGCATGCTGCATCAGCAAGATTCCTTTTCGACGTTCCAGATGAGTTCTCATGGAATCCGAGTTATTTGCGATTGTCAGGTCCGTAAAAGGATTAGGATTGGTGACCGATCAGGACTCGTGACTAAATGAATGGTGCATGTCGAGATGGGATTCACGATTGAGATCCAATTCGTGACTAAGGCTCGTCATGGTCTAGATTCATGGATGGGCTTAGTTGCAATGGGCCCGATAGCTTGTAATGGAAACCAGACCGGATTAGAGCCCATCAAATCACCTTGGGAAAAGCCCAATCATGAATAAGAGGTCTGATTGATGTCTACCAAATTATGGACACATGTGGATTGGTGAAACACATTATAAAGGCCAAAAGATGGGTTTGAAACCCATTTGGTGGTGAAGGCAGAGAAGGTGAAGTATGGGCGCCAGAGAAGGAAGATAGGAATGAGAAGAAGAAGATGGTCATGGAAGTCCGACAAACTGGTGTCTTCACATGTCTCTCTTTCTCTTTTTCCTCTATGGATCTAAGGTCCTTTATGGACTTGGATTTGCTGCCGTTGTAGGAGGGAACAACCGGAATCTTTGGGCTCAAAATCCTCCAAGGATTTGTGGGTTCTTTCAAATAACGGATACTGAGTTGGAGGAGTGAACCTTGTCTTCATGACTTGGTATTTACATATAATGTTCACCTCGCTAAGGGGAAACTCTACCAGATTTTTGATAAATTTGGACAAGCTTTGTTACCTGTGTTGAAGCACTAATGCAGGACATCAGCCAAAAAGATAGGTTGATCTCTGCAAAAATTATATAGGAATAGGAGCTCTCGGTTAGATTAAAGACAAGGGAAAACATGGCTGTTTTTTATGTACAGTAAAGTCAATCTAGGGCTGTAGATAAGGGACACATTAAATACCAAACAGTAGGGGTTAAAGAGGTTTGTTCATGGCCTGAATAGGTGGCTGATCAGGGACTGTTTTGTGACAGGCTTAAGGGTCAAAACAGTGGACAGTTTGGGTATAATCGTGGGACAGGATAGGGAACAGTGGTTGCTGACTTATGGGATAGAAGGATGACTGGTTCGTGTTGTACGGTAGAAGGGATAAAATTAGGGACTGAAATAGGGAAATCAAGGTGGCTAAAAAGAGGTTAATTTTGTGGGCTGATTAAGGCTCTAATCTGAGACAGAATTGGGTCACGACAGTAGCCTAATAAGACCCAAAACAGAATCTGGTTTTGGGACAGATTACTGGATAAATTAGGGAGCTGTTAGAGAAAAACAGTAAAGGGAAGAAGGAAGGAGAGAGAAGAGAGAAGAATAATAGAGATAATAGAAAAGAAAGAAGAAAGAGAAGAGAATAGCAGGGAGAGATTCACGAGTAGGATTAGAGAGAGAAAAGGAGAGAGAGAAATACCTTTACTTGTGTAGAAGAGTAGGGAGAAAAGAGAAGATAGAATTGGGGATACCACACCCATGTACACACATGTCACTTTAAGTTTTCATTCTCCAAAAACTGAATTTTATTGATAATAGTATGGCCTATAAATAGGCTTACAAAAGTAGCAAAATTAGAATCCTAATCAAATTAGATCTCCCAATATTCTAGGACTTTTACATTGACCAAACCTTTTAATGAAAACAAATCCTAACTTTCCTAAACTTCTAAATATAAAAGATCCCAAAATAAAAACCCTAATAATGAACTCCTAAACTTTAGAACTCCTTGAAGATGTCAATCACCTAATGGGCCCCACAATGAATCTCCAAGATTTTCCACAATCTGGAATTTCTGGGGATTTTGTCCAGCTCAACCATGGGCCCCAAATTTTTTTTTAAAAATCAACCAAAAAAATGGGATTCTTTACTGGCTGTCATCCAACTAAAGACGGGCCTCACTTTGACTTTTAAAAAATCCTAAATAGTGCTAAAAAATGTGCTTTATGACCAACCCTTTTAAAAACTCATAAAAAATTTAAAGAACACCTAAAGCTATGTCTAATTTCAACTAACCCCCTGGCTGGAAAAGCCTTATTACAATTCAACTCATTTAACATTAAATTCCTATCAAAATCCCTAAAACAGAAAATTAAATTCCTAAACTACTAGACACAACTTAGAGGACTATCCAATTTCTTTTTCTTCACTTCATATGCTCCTGCATCAACCACCCTACCATAAAGGATAATAAGTTTGTATGGGAGGTATCATGAGTCTCTCTGGGGAGGCACCTTGTTAAGAGATGAGATTGAGTCTAAGCTTGGTTGTATACCAGGGTTAGCTTGGCTAAGGTCACTTGCACATAAAAGTGAAAGGCCTCGACTATCCTCAAGAAACGCGATAACAGCACCTCCATGTTTCAGATCAGTCCCCTTAATTGGGTACGTATGTAACCCGAGGGTATGATAAGGCCTAACGGCTCAACCCTAACCTAAAGACCCTAAAATCCACCCTGTATTGTGTGTAATGAATTTGATGAACTTGGAAGCTTTTGCAGGTGATTTATGAATTCAAGGATTCATACCAGAATCCAACAGAAAAGGGTGTCTTTCATCAAAATCTGTAAATTGGTAAGTTTTCCTTTGACAGCAAGGGCGTTTTGCAGCAGTAAGGTTGGTCTAATACGTTCCTGTGTGAGTGTGTGTGTGCGCACGCGTGCATGATTGGAAAATTAATAGATCTTTCTTTTTTGATTGCTCAAGACAGCAAGATTACATTCCTTATGATTAAACTGTCCAGGCAATTAGAAGCTAAAGTCTCTGAGATTGGTTGTTGACTACAGCCAGGTTATATTCCATAGGTTTAAAGTTAAACTGTCTGATTAGAACCTAATGTCTCAGAGATAGATAGGATAGACCAGGGTTTGTCTTTGTAACTTAACTAAGTTCTAATTTTAAAAATCTATTTAATCTATTTATGATGTCATGGTTTGAACCATTGAACCAGATGGTCAAACCACTGAACTATTACCATTGCATGCAATTGGTTTGACGTCCCCTTATAGCCTGTTTTAAAGTCTTTGAGACAGTAGTAGTAGATTTTCTCACACATGTTACGTCATATATCTTATGAAAATACTAACCCTCCCACCATGGAAATCCCCACTGCACATATGAGGTAACAGAACCTTGAGAACTATATGCACCCCCAGATCTACAGTGTGGATTTCTGTAACCCTTAAGCCCACAGTGCCCTTCAGAAACCACACAATATAACAGCTCAAAAGAAGATTGAGTTTCTCAAAATCTTTTACTTGACACATTTTGTCTGTCTAATGAATAATGTCTCTGATACTGAGACACATCAATGACCATCTAGAAGATTTTGAGGACAGAGAGTTGCCCCAATATTCCTGCAACTATTTATGAGAAAAAGGAAAAACAGAGAAAGCAAGAAAGAAGCTCACCTGGACACACCGGGAAATAATATCCACAAAATGTGATAAAGATTTAGCAGGATATGCTCCATTGAGATAAGGATCAACCATCCTTGACAATGCATCTATATCATGAAGCTGAGGGATTGCCCATCTCACCAGAAATTGCTCCCCTCTAGGCAGTGACCTAAAAAAAATTTTGTTTGTTTGAAGAAAAAAGTAAGTATTTAAGAAAGAAAAGTTTGAACCTTCACACCCAAATTTTAAATACTGATTTCTAACCTGTCATATGACTTTCGCCCTGTAAGAAGTTCTAACATCACAGCACCAAAGCTGTAAACATCACTCTTGTACGTATAAGTTCCTGACTCAAATTCTGGAGCACCATAACCGTAAGCTGACAGTTGTCCTGGCAACTGATAATAAATAAACCAGTATCAGAATTAATTTATATATAAAGAGTAAAATGGAATATAAGGTTGAGTGTGATGTGCTCCCAGCTTTCCCACAAAACACAAAAACCGAGAAATAAAGAATTGTAAGTCAGATTCACAATTCAACCTAGTCAATCAATAAGTTGCAACCCAATTACCAAATTTCCCATAGAATTGGTAATTTTTATTCTTGAACATGCCAGCCAACAAGGCCAACTAGCCAACCTTTTTTCAGGTTAACAGAAGATGAAAAGTGGAAATTTATTTCCCAATATACAGTTTGATTCTTTTACATGCTTGATTCAGGGTAGGCATACCCTTCACTAGCCTCCCCATGATCACTTGAACCCCCATTAGAAAAATACTCGTGTCAAGGACAGAGCACAAGAAGCTGCCCTCAATACATGTGCTTTACATGTCACACAAATGGAGGTGGCACACCAAATACTCAATGGATTACACAAGATCTCCTAGCCCATAATTTAACTTGATTGGACACACACACACACACACACATATATATATATATATATTTGGACAGATGTTACACAAAAACCTCTAGTCCAAAGTTTGACCCAATTGGACAGGCCTAAACATGAGATCTATCATTCTATTGTATTGAGTCAGATCAGGGAAAGAAAACTGGCGAATGGCCCCAAAACAAGTCTATGGATCAGATGACTAAGATGTCAGAGTCAACCTCTAGGCTGGAAAATTTTCTTGGTGAGACCCATCAAATGGTGGGTCCTAACTCACTTGGAAGTGTGCCTTAAGTAAGGCATGAAGCAGGGAGGACAACTCCCTGTCCTCCAATGTGACTCGAGTCATCCCTCAATCCCTATGCTTCCAAAACACCCAAATAACCTATTACTCATCCATCTTCTTCCCCTCAATTTTCCTTAGCCTAACTGCCATCTAACTCATCAATATTCATTGTTTTTTCACCCCAGCTTTCTAGAGTTTTTCCACCTCAGCATTCTTGACTGCTAATATTTACAATTTATTTTTATTTTTTCCATAGCAGTTAAATAACATCAGCTCAGCCCATTCAAACTTGCAATCCAAAGACAGATTCCCCACTCGGTTCAACATTTCCAAACATTGGACACTGTGCCAAACATGTGGAACTAATAACCAATAGGCCTTGAAGATGTTAGGATATTGATTTACCTGACTTACGGAGCCAGGCGTAATTAAGGGAGCCAAACCACAATCAGAGACACGTACTGCGAGCTCATCATCAAGGAGAACATTAGCCGACGTAATCTTCCGGTGTACAACAGGTGGTTGACAAACCTCATGCAGATATCTTCACCACAAGATCAACAAGACAAGATTTAGCACTTTAAACTGTTATTTGGCTTACAGTAGAATACACTTCTAGGGATGGAAGAATGGGGGAAGCCCTTGTCCTCCAACTTGGGCCATAAATGTAAAAACATATAAAAGGGGTTGGGAGCTTTCCATTTAATTTATCCACTCTAGAAGGTCTACTAGGCCACAGGTACAGCACAAATGGAGGAAACAGCATGTCCCCAACCTCCCTTCCCATATAAGCTCTTTATTTCTTTAAGCATGGTGTATCCTACTTCCATCAAAGTAACCTATGAACAAAATAAGGATGATACGAAGTGGTAGATCGAATTCCATGCTTCCCAGCATTCTTTTGTTCTTTAAGCCATGAACAAATAACAATGCTTCAGAGGGTAGATAGAATCCTATACTTACTCTAGAGCTCTTGCAGTTCCAAGAGCCACTTGGACCCGGGTATTCCAAGAAAGTTTTCTATTTAGTTCATCGTCAGAGTGCAGTGCATCGTGGAGCGTCCCATTGCTGCAATATTCATAGATGAGTAGCCGTTGCCCATGCTCAGCACAGTAACCCACGAGCTTCACAACATTCATATGGCAAAGTTTAGAGATACTTGACACTAGCTCAAGAAACTCTTCATCCTTCTGCCACAGTGAAGCTGCATGGTCTAGTTTCTTGACTGCCAATAGCTAAAGAAACATTGAGAAGTAAGAGAATAATGTCAATATCCAAAGCCATTGTATACAGATAAAAAAATATGCACACAAACAAAAAGAACCATGAGAGAGAGAGAGAGAGAGAGAGAGAGAGAGAGAGAGAGAGAGAGAGAGAGAGAGAGAGAAGGGTTACATGCATCAAGGGACATACTGAGATTGCCAACCATGGGGGATAAAGAAAACATTGTCAACTAAAATATAATGACATACCCAAATTACCATTACCAGTATTATTCAAAGAAGAGAGGTAGGATGTTTCAGTCAGGTTTCAAGAATTTTTTGCCACTTTTTAACTCAAGGCCTGTCTCAAGTGATTATGACCAAGCATTGAAACTAAAAAAACAAAGTTGGGTTTGTCCTCGAGTTAGAGAAGACACTTAATCAAAGTGTAAAGTAAAATATGGCACTGTCAGTTAGAAAGTTCAGGTGATCAGGTTTACCAAGCCTCCACCCCCCACCCTCCCCACTACCACCCAGCTCAACTGGTTCCCACAAGCTAGTAACTTCATGAGCCCAGCTTCCTAAAATTATAAAAGCCATATTTTATGAATAAAATAAAGTAACATTACCATTCATAATGACAACAAAAGCTAGAGAGCTCTCTGAATCTGGTTGTCTGGTGGGTTTGTAGGCAATTTTTTGTGATAAATAATTGCTAACATTATAAAGAAGATATGTGACAAATAGGAAGTAAGGGAGTTCAGTAAAAACTGCTACATTATGGAAATCAGTAAATGGCTGTTTTAGTGCACCATTTCCTCACATAGTTTTGGATAATTCTGGCACATTTCCAAAATTTATTATTCATTTAGTAATTTGATTACTCTCTAATAGGAAAGAACAGCTTAGCACTAAGAAAATCAATATTCTGCATTAATCAAAGATAGCATGAAAGAAGGCTAGCAAAAGCATGCAAGATACCGAAGAAGGATAGAGAGGAAGCTCAAGGAAAGCATAAACTTAGAACAACACTGTTAAAACAGTCTCTAAGGTAATGATAAAAATCAAACAATCAGTTAATCAAAATGCCAGATAGTAATCCCACTTAATCAGTTTAGATCAAAACCAGAAGAATTTCACCTTTCCATCACGAAGCTCTGCCCGATACACACTACCCAGCATGCCTCCTCCAATAAAATTTTCTTGAGAAAAACTGTTTGTAAATTGCTGAAGTGATGCAATGGTGAAAGATTTCACAGAAGTCGGGGGTTTCAGATTTTTGGCAGGAGACCTCCCTCTAGTTATGTCGGTAGGCAAAATTGGGTTCACAATGACTTTCTCAACATGAGGAGGAGGTGGAGGCGGACGTGGTGGTGGTGGAGGAGGACACATTAGATTCATATCTATCTCATGATCGTCCTTTCGCATTGAAATCCCTGCTATTTTTTTGGCATCTATCGCATTATTGTCATGTGGTTTTGGAACAGCACCCACTCTTCTAATATCCATCTCATGTTCATCTGTTGGCCTCACAACTGCTTCTTTTGAAACTGTTCACAAAAAATTCAATAAACCATTAAAGGCAGATAAAATAGAACCATTTAAGAAAATAAAATGACTTAACAAACTGGACTAGAAACTGAAATAAATATAAAGATTTACCTTTCTCTATTTGATTGCTTGGTTGAAGCAAGGACTCACCATCTTCACGCCTCTCTTTGGGGCCTTTATGTGCACCCATTTCAAGCCTCTTGGCAATTTTGTCAGCCTCTTGCCCTTCTTTGTAACATCTTGCAATAAATAGCACAAGTCCTAAGAGAATGGCAATAAAAACTAACACCCCTGCAATTGAAATCCAAACAACCCTTTTAGTTGTCCAAAATTTTGTGTTTCTTGCAGGGTTTGATTCTGCTGGTGTAGATGATCCATTTGCCTGCTTCCCAGGTGTTTCTTCAGAAGATGGTGATCCAGAAGGTTGAGGTGGTGGGGATGGGGGTAAGGGTGATGGAGCAATGGTAGTGTTGAATGGGTTTCCATCCTTTCTGCACAATAGATTCAACAGCTACCATAAGGTTACAACACAGAAACCACTTGTCTACTGACAGAACCATATTAGTTTCATCCTGCACTCTAAAAGTTTTTGCTGAGTTTGAAAATATAAAAAAAGAAAGATACACATTTGGATACCAAAGATAAATAACAATAGACACAAACAAATGTTCCAATTGAAAGATATTAACGAGGACATTCACATTTCTACATTACTGCATGGTCAGAAACCTGTATTGGATGCATGTTGACACAGTAATTGGAAAAATGACATTACAATCTTTGCCTTTACTTTTAATACCCATGGATATCAGCGAAGTGTCTGTGTACTTATGCATTATTACAGTTTTACTTTGGTACATGGCCCTATATCTTTGGTCTCATGAAACACCATTCATATGTACATTTTTTTTTTTTTTGATGAATAATATGTATGTATATGCAATCTGTTTTGATACCTAATAACATTTACACACACACACCCCAAAAAAAATGCTCTATTGGTATATTAAATTTTCCAACATGGTACATTTGATATCTTTGTTCATCTTTGAGAGTGATACACACATGATTCTAAAGATCGGCCGGATCGGATCGGATCGGGATCACCTAGGACCGATCCAGGTGATCAAGCTGATCCTAGGCTTGGGATCGGGTCATCCTTCATGGAATCAGCTTGGGATTGGCCGATCTTTGACTGGATCGGTGGCTGATCCCAATCCCGATCCCAAGATTTTGATCCAGGGATACACATGTTGGTGTCTATAAGGTTTCCATGCCAAACAAATGCCATTGCATGCGCACACATAAGGAAAGAGAAATTTTCATTTTGCCCTCCCCAAACCCCGCGTTAGCGGGAGCCTCGTGCACTGGGCCACTCTTTTTTAATATTATGCATATAATATTTATGCAACTTATAAGGCATCCTACTTTTACGTTGGCACTTTTGTTTTTAAGTATACTCCTGTCCATATTCTACTATCTAATCTCATTACTTTACATATCCTACGCATTCATTAATTAATATTCGTATACTATAGCTTCCAACATTCTTATATTACATTAGGAATCCATTGACATTCTTCAGGTTTTTTGTGTCTGACTCCAAAACCTGTTTCTGGGTATAAATTTCAAATCATTCATACCTTAGCATGTCCATAT
Source organism: Platanus orientalis (assembly GCA_025762735.1). Classification (NCBI taxonomy): domain Eukaryota; kingdom Viridiplantae; phylum Streptophyta; class Magnoliopsida; order Proteales; family Platanaceae; genus Platanus; species Platanus orientalis. Next base: position 2,379 of record JAOXJP010094688.1, on the reverse strand, counting down.
AGAGAAGTAATCACATTCAAAGATAAAATAAACCAAAAGTTCAATATATGGTTCTCACTTGAAATTTGGAATACTCAGCAGCTTCTCAGGTATTGGTCCAGAGAAGAGGTTATTCTCTACATTCCTGTTGAACAAACAAATATTTAAAGTAACAAACCACAAAGAAAGCATGCAGAAGCTACCATAATCTGAAAAGTGACGCCTTTAATAATATTGCTAGCCTACGAATATAGAACTTCAAATTTAAGATTAAAATCATGTGGTCAAGAATATTACAAATTTCTCAATGGAAGATCTTGTAGAACATCAAGGGTCCCAGATAGTTGATTGTTCTGCAAGTGACTGCCAACCAAAAACTCCAAATTCATAGAGATAAAAGAAATGTAGAAAAAAGAGCCCTAAAGTAAAATAAATTACTCACAAGGTAGTTAGAGAGAACAAATTTTCCAGTGAGGGTGGCAGTTTCCCACTCAAATTGTTACCAGATAAATCCCTGCACAGAGGTAAATGACACATATCAGCAGTTGAGAACCTACAAAAGCAAATTTGGATAGGAAAGGCCTGTCAAATTAACGAGGAAACCTTACAGATTTATCAAACCCATAAGACCCTGAAAGGAATCTGGTATTTCCCCCGTTAAGAGATTGTCATTGAGCGACCTATGAGAAATAACAAATAAAATAAATAAACAACAAAAAATAAAAATAAATATATGTAACAGCTCCAACAACTGGACCAAGGGATAAACAAAAACAGAAGCACAAGCATACATGTCCGACAATTGAGTCAGTGAGGATAAAGAACTCGGGATGCTTCCCATGAACTGGTTAGCTGAAAGAAAACTGCCACAGGTGAAGAAGACCTTATGTTTCATATAAGGCAGCACATAAAAAGGTTAGAGAAGCTATATTCCCAAGCTCAGGAACAACATACATATGACTTGCTTAATTAAGTTTACAATATTAAGGGATCATAAGAGAATGGTCAAGCTTCAAAACATACAAGTTCTTCAGAGTAAGGGGCAAATTGGACGGAATACTCCCTCCAATGTGGTTGTTGCTCAGATCTCTGCCTCAAGTCACAACAATAACACGACATCAATGAGGGGAATCACAAGGCCATGTCAAACCCAGATGAATACTAAAGCATGATAAATGAAGGCAATGATTGATGACATGTCACAAATGAGACGTGCTGCTTCCACCTCAATTGCCTTCCACAGGGACTCATACAGAGGAAGACCATTCTAAAAGTAGCCCACTTCTCGAGTTGCCACAGGACTCAACCCAAAGTCGGCCCATAGGGATGATCCTAACCATCCAATGTCTCATTTTTGGGGGCTACAGGATCTCTTGGGCAGGTCCTGCCAACTGAATGGTGCAGCATGTGAACGGTGAATGGGGAGAGACAAATGAGAAAATAGTGCTATGGCACAATATTATCCGCTACTGCCTCAATGTTCACAATTAAAATGAAGAGGCTTGCAAGTGATCCAAAACACCACATATGATGCAACCATGCAAAAGTTTTGTACTGAGACCACTTACATTGCTGTAATAGAAGCAAATTTTTCTAAGTTATCACCCAATTCTCCTCCCAAATTTGCAGCATTAATAACTCTGACAGAACAAAACACTATTATGAGAACCTAATATAGGATATTTATTGTTGTTAGGAATATTAATCACTAGAAGAGGTTTTGCACAGAAACACCATACATTCCGGTTATGTTTGAATTGTCACATCGAACACCTTGCCATGCCTCTAAACATGGGTCCCCTCCATTTGGAATCCAACCAGGAAGAGGAGGGTAGCCCAGCGCAGCATATAACTGATTTATCGCCAAAACTGCCACATTAGGAATAGAAAGCACATATGTTTTAGGATTTTCATCAATCTAAGAAATTTATGTTAGAAAGAATAAACACATCAAAAGACCCAGTACACTATTAGAGAGCAGAATGTCACCAAAAGCTTAAGGGACCAAACAGGAAGTAAGTCTACTAATTGACAATGGTCAGAATCTGTAGATCTATACTTGGATAAACAAAGTATAGAATGCCAAAGTTCATGTTTACCATCTTGTGGGTCAGTGTATCCATGGGAAATCGGTGCATTCAAAACCACCATCAAACCCAAGAAGACCCGTGCATAGATCTCCCAATTGAAGTAATTCATGGCCAATCTCTTGCTAGTCACATCCCCAGAACTCAATTTTTTCTGCAACAAAAACTCCTGACAACACCAAAACCTCTCAGCCCTGAAATCCAAAGCATTAAAGCAAACAAAAAAATCTAATAGAAGAAGAAGAAGAAGATAAACTAAAGTTAGAGATCCAATTATGCCCACCAATTCAAATAAAGAAAGCTCTGAAATCTC